>MU226309.1:1746351-1783453 GCA_018584345.1 Thuja plicata
TCAAACCCATGTCTACTAGTCAGTAAAAGGACTGAAGGCTGCATCAGCCATATATTATCAGAATATCATTCATGATTTATGCAAGCAGAAAATGAACTTCAAAGCTACATCTATATACAAAAAGGTATATATTAGAACCGAGCACCAGAACATATTGTTATATTGATGATGGATAAGGAAAAATCAAGGAATATATTATGGATAGAAGAAATTGTTTGACAGAATGTCAGATATTTGACAAATATTTGTTTGGCATTGTTGTCAAAGGGAGACAATGTATCCATATTATCATCAGAAACTATTCATTATCAGATTACTCCAAATAGAGAGAGATCATATCCATAGGGAGAGAATTTGTATAAAAGTTTCAAATAAAAGATAGTGACATCAAGAAGCAAAAAAGTCAAAAGAGTGAAATTGACACAATCAGAGGACACAACACATAAAAAAAAAACTAAGAAAGCTACAAGAATCAAATCTAAGCTAACATAGAGCTTACCGGAGGTCAGACATTTTTATCAGTTATCAAAACAAATGGTTTGGTAATTTGATGAATCTCAACAATTATATTTCATGTTGTATTAGAAATGGTATAGTGTGATAATATAGCATGTTGTCATTAATGCCAAAGGGAGAGATTGATGACATGTAACTGATTGAATGTTTGATTATGTTAAGTTGAAGATGATTCAAAACATTAAACCAGTTAGTGGTTTGTATTGTCATTGATGTCAACTTGATATCATCTGTACGGTCATATACATAATTCTTAAGACTTCAGAGAATCAATGGAACAGAGGTTATGCTTTCAGCAATGCATAAAAGTCAAGTATTCACTAAGTGACAAACCACACCGACAGAGTGCACACCATCGATAAATATAGAGATAAAGTCACTGTGATGCCCAATGAACAAGAAGACAATGTTTCCCGATAAGCAAGATCCAATAATGCCCGACAAACAAGAAGACAGTGTTGCCTGACAAGAAAGATTCAATGATGCCCAACGAACGGAGATCCTGAAGCTAGCTGAAGTTACACTGATGAAACTGGCAGTTGTCACCTACGACGAACTGCAAAATTGACCGACAGAATAGAGAGTTTAGAAAATTACAAAATATCTAGCTGGAAGAGCTTAAGGATAGACTTAACTGATTGTTTTATTTGTTTTATTCAACCACAGTTAAGCAATTGATTTATACAGTTGGCAAGAAGATAACTATGAGATAATATCAGGAGTTAAAGTCGTAAATCAAATTGGATGGATTTTTTTTCACGCCAAGAATCAAGAATAAAGTATCATAAATAAAGGAATATCTTGTCTATATAAGAGACAAGCATAATTCATTTCCGTAAGCAATCAGATACACGGGGGAGTGAATTGAAAGAAGATGCTGAAGAGAAACTAGTGAAGGATAAACTTCATACAGTCCTGATCAATCAAGCTAAGGGAGAGCTAAATAATTCTGCAGACACCGATGAACAGTGAAGCACAACATCACAGAGTAGAAAGTGTGAAGCACAAAGGAATTGAATTAATACATTGATCAGAGAGGTATTGTACGTAAATAGATCTGAATATCTGCAATTCAAAGTTGCATTAGAAACAGGTCATTGTGTTTCAGTTTAACCATTGAAGCATTAAGTCTCTTAAACAGAGAAGGACTTAACCGTCTTCTATAATTGAGGTATATCCTAACATATTACCAAAAAGGTTGATTCATGATAGTAGCATTGGTCTTACCTAAAGCCTATTGACAGTCTAAGAAGGAGGTTGATTCAAGGATGGTAGTAAGATTAGCATAAAGCCTATTGACAATCTAAAGGCTGATTCAAGGATGGTAGCATAGATGCCAGATACTAAGTGACAACCTATGTATAAAAATCCTCTAACAAGGTCACACTTAACCATGTGTTTGTAACCTTTAACAGGGTTGGCTCCTAACAGGGCTCACTTCAGAAGAGTGAAAATTTGGGGTACCGGTCCCAGTGGTTTTTTCCCTTAACAGGGTTTCCACGTTAAAATCCATGTGTTATATGTGTATGGTTTATTACTTTATTATTTTACATTTCATATATGCATTTCTGGATTGATTGGTTTACTCTGCATATTTACTGAGCTTCGGTAAATAAGTTTTACTACTTATCGGTAATCAAGGAGAATAAGGACAGACAAGGTAAACCGACAGACAGTTAATTAATTCAAAGTATTTTCAAGGCATACATCTTGTAGGGACTTAATAATCTGAGGTGTATTGATTGGTGGATTAAAGTTTAAAGGATAAATTTTTGAGGCCACTGGTTCACCCCCCCCTCTCAATTATTACTAACAATTGGTATCAGAGCTAAGTAAAGATCACAAGATGAATAGACGAGATGTGCCCAAGTTGAACAAAGACAACTTTGCTTCATGGCAAAGCAGAATAAGACTCCACTTATCAAGTATTGGCAATGATATTACTCAATACTTAGATACTGAATATGTGTTGCCTACAGGACCATTGACGGTAGATCAATTCAGAGTAAAGCATGAACATAACTGCATGGTTATAAAGATTTCTTCCTCACTCTCTGATGCTGAATTTGAGGATGTCAAAGATTGCAAAAATGCAAAGACAATGTGGGATAAGCTAAAACTTGTACATGGAGGTGATACAAATTTTCTGAGAGCCAAGGCAGAAAGCCTTAGAGGAAAGTTTGATGATTTCAGAGTGAAAGAAGGTGAAAACATCACTCAGTACAATACAATAATAAAAGAAGTAGTCAATGCTATATGAGGCGTTGGAGGTACACTTTTTAATTTTTTCCAATTCTTCATCCTTCGCTTTAATCTAGATGTCATCTTTGCATGCTTCATCAACATCCTTAGGCTCAATCTTATAAATCAAACAAAATTCATTCCTAACCATTCTTCCTCTAGTCTGAACACCTTTGTTTCTATCACCAATAATCTAATTCTCTAAATGATTTAACTTTACATTCGTTAGAGTCTTTAGATTTACATTTGTAGCATACTGTTGCATTTCTAATTGTTCCTCATCTTCAACTTCTTTATTTTATTTTTCCAATTCATTCTGATTCTGATTCTGATTATGGTTTTATGCTTGCACAATTTGACTCTCTTCTTCATCATTTGATTCATATTTGCAAGATCTAATGGTTTCTGAAAAATTTCATCCACTTTAAGATTAGCGCTCTCAATCATCTTTCTCAATCTATGATTATAACATTTGTATGCCTTTCTCTTTCTAGAATATCAAAGAAATATTCCCTCATCACTTCTAGGATTAAATTTTCTTAAATATTCATCTATCTTAATGTAACATTTTCTTCCATAGATTCTGAAATACTTTACAGTTTATTGTATAAACAACTGTCCTAACAAATTCTATCCAATAGATTTGTGAAACATTCCCTTCAATCATCATAGTCTTTTTAGTGTCAAGGATTGTTCTTTTTTGTCTTTTTGCAATTCCATTCTGTTGTGGGGTTCACGGAGCATACATTTATCTCTTTATTCTATGATCTTCATAATATGCATCAAACTCTCTAGATGTAAACTCTCCACCTCCGTCAGATCTTAGACATTTTAGCTTTATACCCGTCTCAGTCTTAACCATAACTCTAAAAATCTTGAACTTGTCAAATGCCTCGTATTTTTCTTTTAAAAATATAACCCACATCATCCTTGAATAATTATCAACAAATAGAATAAAGTATTTATCTCCATAGTAACTTCTAGTTCTACCACATAAGTCAATATGCACCAAATCTAATAATCCACTTTAAGAATAAGTCTTAATTTTAAAAGTAGATTTAGTTAGCTTACCCAACTAACATTCCTTACACATCACATTATCAAGCTTCAAAAATCTAGGTAAATCTCTTACTTCATTTTTAGTGCTTATCTTCACAATGTTATCAAAGTTCACATGACAAAATCTCTTGTGCCACAACCAACTATCATCAATCTTAGTAATCAAACATCTGTTCTCTTAATTGTTCAAGTGAAATACATTACCTCTTTTTTTTTTACCTCATACAATCTCAATTCCAGTGCTTCCAATGATTCTACACATTTCATTCTTTAATTCCAAGTGATATCCTTATCAACTAAATGTCCAACATTCAAAAGATTATGCTTTAAACCTTCAACATGTAAAACATCACAAGTATTACACTTACTATAAAGTGTAATTGAACCTCTTCCTTTGATCAAAAATGAAGCATTGTTACCAAATCTAACAACTCCACCATCATAGTCTCCAAGTTTCATAAAAACATTTTTCTCTATAGTCTTGTGATTTCAGCACCCATTGACAATAACCCAATCATATTTCTTATATAAATGTCAAACCAAGGATTTCTCTTCATTAGCATTCTCATCTTTGATAGAAATGAAGACAATACCATCTTTTCTCTTCTTAGATTCATCATTTGTTGTTGATTCATCATCAACATAGTAACACTTCTTCTGATATTTAGGCATAAACTTCTTGTAATTGTACTTAGGCTCTTTGAAAGGACATCTAGAAGTAATGTGACCAATATTATTACATGTAAAACACTTCAAAGGGAACATTCCTTTATACTTACCAGATCCCTTAGGTAGTCTCTTTGCAAATAGGGCTTCAAGCTCTTCAAGATCTCTTTCTTCTTTCTCAATTTGTTCTCATTCCTTGGCCAATCTACCAAGCTTAGATGAACTTTCACGAAGGTCATATCTATTCTTATCCTTAGAAATAGTAGCTTTAAATGAAGATTCAAATTTAGGAAATTTATCTCCAAATTCACTCATTTCAATTTAGCAACTAACTTACCAACCAATGTATCTCTTGTTATAGTAGTCACAATTCTGATTTATTCAATAGAAACAACTTTATGATTCTAAGAAAGAGTCAAGGATCTCAAGATTTTAGAAAAAAACTCATTCTCCTATGTTCCACCAATGCATCTGATTCCATAAACAAGTTTGGTGATCTTATTCACATAGGTAGTAATGTTCTCATCTTCTCGCATCCTTAATACTTCATATTTTCCTTTCAGAATTTGTAGCTTGGCTTGCTTCACAAACTCATCTCCTTCACATAATGTCTCCAACTTGCCCATACTTCATGTGCAGTATCTAATCATAAAATATTTGTATACTCAACATCAGACAGAGCACTCTTCAAGGCTTATTTATCTCTCATATTATACTCAAATTCTTTCTTCTCATTAGGATTCACAGTAGCAAGATCAACAAGAGGATTTTAATCTTTCTTTGTAATATTCCAATATTCTTCACTATGACATCTCAAGTGTGTAATCATCTGGTCCTTCCATATATTATAATTTGTTCAATCAAATCTTAGACTCTCCTTCTTAAAGGTCAACATCAGGGATCTCCTCAAGCATTCAAGCTTCCCAAAGAGGATAGTAGCTCTAATACCAATTGTTAGACCTTAGGGAGCACACACAACTGAGAGGGGGGTGAATCATTTGTGCCACAATATCATCAAACTTTAACCAACTTATAAAATTTAATCTCATATCTGAATGATACACATGAAAGCAAGATCATAACATAGTAAACAACACACAACACAAAGATTTTGACCTAGAAACCCAGTTAAGGGAAAAACCACAGTGGGGATGGAACCCACAAGATGAATGCACTCTATTAAAATTACTATACCCTATTAGGATTATTACAAAGGGGAATGCACATGCATTCATGCACATTGCCTAGAGTTCATTGCTCAAATCCAACAAGGATCTCAATCCCAAAGAAGTTTCATTGCCTTACAATAATCTCTGATCTCAAATCATAGAGGACATTTTGTCCAAGATCACGAATTGAAAAACAACATCTCTGATATGTCAAAACAGTTCCAATAAAGTATAATAAGTATTTGCCTCAATTGCAAATTCCACTCATACATCTTCTATTAGGTAATCCACACTATCTTCCACCTTCTCACACTTTCACAATTACAAATGATTACACACACACACACACACACATTGCATTAATTTATCTCAACTAGGTCGACCAGGGACATAATTAGAAAATATTAATTCATTACATCTCAATACTTAATGTGATCCATTTAATGCTGACTAAGACATAGAAATGATCCATAACAATATCTCGAACACACTCCAGATCCGCAGATCATGCCACAAACCTTCGCAACACACTACATCACCAAGTCAACCAAGAACTCATAAGAACATCAACACGCCACATGAAATTCATGGGATCTGATGAAATAATCCAATGTGATATAGAAACATGAATAGGATATGATCAAGAAATATCAACAAGAAAATTGAAGTACCAAGACATCAATAGGAACATCTATATCGTGAAATTCATTCACTTCTCTACTATGTTCGTCAGGAACACAAATCAGGAACCACTATCATAAAATAAAATTATCTTGTCAAAATCCAAATCATGAACCACTCAAGCTGAGGACACACATCCATGTGAAATCACCACTAGGTTATCAACCAAGAATATTACATAACCGATCCACATGGATCTAAATACAGAAACATTGTCTCAGTCTGAACAACCAAAATAACATTCTCTGATAAATCCATCATAACTCTCCTAGAACAATTTGAAAACCTATGCCACTTCAAATGAATGATGTAGAGATATCCCATAACACAACTGTATGATCACAACATCATAACTTCAATACAGTAGTTGTACCAAATAAATCATCTCACTGAATAAACCAGGAACATTGTCTTCAATAGTAGGAATATGTTGACATCAATGGAAAAAAATTAATGCAACGCATATATGCACAATCTGAACAATATCTCAAAAATCTCCAGTAATATCCCTCTTTGGCATTAATGGAAACATATGTTGTGAAAAATTCAATCAATGCAAAATGAAATAATATCAACAACAATACTAGCAATATCCACAATATGACATACATGAATATCTCTCCCTAATCTCGCTTGAATTTATTTCACATGAATATCTCTCCCCTTTGACATCAATGCCAGAGGAACATGTATGCACTAAGTCATAGAGGCCAAAAATATGAACAACACATCTAACAAGAAAAATATCTCTAAACAACAAACCTCGTGAACTAAACATGTATGCACTAAGTCATAGAGGCCAAAAATATGAACAATACATCTAACAAGAAAAATATCTTTGAAAAACAAACCTCATGAACTAGTCATGAAACATTCATTGCACACTACTCCCCCTAAGGAGTAGCCATCAAAACATCAATCTAGAAGAATGAAATCTATGTAAGCACACTAGACTGATGCATCTTTAGCTCTGATAAGCAGAGGAAATCACCCCAAGCTTACCTGAGAGATACTCAAAAGTATCCTTTGGAGAGGGCTTCATCAATATATATGCAATCTTCTCTTTAGTAGAAACATACTCCAATCTGACTTCTTTTTCACTGACTTTATCTCTCAAGATATGATATTTAATAGAAATATGATTTTTCTTTGAATGCAACATAGGGTTATTTGAAATATTGATAGCACTTGAATTTTCACAATAGATAGCAATGGGCTCATCAGTAGCCACTCTGATATATTTCAACATTTGCTTCATCCATACCACCTGTCTACAATTAACAACAATAAAAAATACTCATCTTCAACATTATACTATGATATACAATTTTGTTTCTTACTTTCCCATGAAACTAACCTCTTACCCAAGATGAATGCTCCCCCACTTGTGCTTTTTCTGTCATCCACATTACCTACCCAGTCAGCACTAGTAAATGCACTCAATATGAAATAATCATCTTTATCATACCATAATCCATAATCAGTTGTTCCCTTCAAGTATCTGAATATCCTCTTAACAACAACAACAACAACAACATGTGATTCCTTCGGTTTTGCTTGGAATCTAGCAACAAGGAAAACAACATTCATAATATCTGGTCTAGTTTATGTCAAATATAACAACCCACCAATATTTAATATATATCTTGTTTGATTAGCATTAGGTGTATCATCAATCTTTGTCAACTTACAACTAGTAAGCATAGGTGTACTAATAGGTTTTGAATCATCCATACCAAATTTCTTCAACAATTCTTTCACATAAACTGAGAAATGAAAATATCTTTATCTATTTGTATAATTTGCATTCCAAGAAGGAATTTCATCTCACCTATCATAGACATATCAAATTCCTTCTGCATCTCATCATAAAATTCTTCACTCAACTTGTAATTTCCACCAAAAATGATATCATCCATATAGACTTCAACAATAAAAATGTTATCATGAATGTTATCATGAACAACTTTGAAATATAAATTACTATCAACAGTACCTTTATTGAAACCAATCTTCAATAAATACATATCTAACCTTGCATACCAGGCTCTAGGGGCTTTCTTCAATCTAAATAAAGCTTTCTTCACTCGGAAAACCATGTTATCTTTCACAGTTAAGGGAAAACCATCAAGCTGCTCAATGTATACTTATTCTTCCAACTCTGCATTCAAGAATGTTGATTTAACATCCATCTGATATACCTTGAAATTTTTTTAAGTAGCATATGCAAGAAACATTCTAACAACTTCAATTCTAGCAACAAGAGAAAAGGGCTCCTCAAAATCAATACCTTTCATTTGAGAATATCCCTTACATACAAGTTTGGCTTTGTTTTGAACCACTTCACCATATTCATTCAATTTTTTTTGAATACCCATTTAGTACCGTTCACATTCTTGTCCATGGGTCTAGGAACAAGAATCTACGTCTTATTCTTTTCAATTTGTTCCAATTCTTCTTCTTCCATTGCTTTAATCAAACTATCAACTTTGCATGCTTCATCAACATCCTTAGACTCAATCTTATAAATCAAACAAACTTCATTCCTAGCAATTCTTCCTCTAGTTTGAACACCTTTGTTTCTATCACCAATAATTTGATTCTCTAAATTATTTAACTTTACATATCTTGGAGCCTTCAAATTTACATTTGTAGTTGACTCTTGTGTTTCCAATTCTTCCTCATCTCCAACTTCTTCATTTTGTTATATCGATTCATTCTGATTCTGATTCTGGTTTTGTGCTTGTACAATCTAACTCTCTTATTCATCACGTGATTCATAAATCCATCATAACTCTCTTAGCATAATGTGAAAACCTCTGCAACTTGAAAAAAATCAAGTGCAGACATCCCAGAACACAATTGTACGATCACAACATCAAATCTTCAATACAACAGTCGTACCACAAAAATCATCTCACTGAATGAATCAGGAACATTTTCTTCAATAGTAGGAATATGTTCACATCAATGATAAAACATTAATGCTAGCACATATGTGCACATTCTAAACAATATCTCAACAATCTCCAATAGTAACCAACCAAAACCAAATAACCTGTCATCGAATCTTTCCATGAACTGTAGTTTGATCCATCAAATGTGTGAATATTCAATTTATGCACCATTGAATCTTCCTCAAGTGGTTAAGATCTTCATTGAGAAACCAAAATTTGATACCAATTGTTGAACAAGCCAAATAACTGAGAGGGGGTGAATCAATTATTCCCACACACTTTAGAAAAAAAATCTTTGTCGGCAAACTAGTAAACAATAGTGATAATTTTTTTTGATCTATTAGTTAAGTACTTAAAACACACACAAAAATGTAAAAATGAAAACACGGGACACCGAAACAGAGAATTCCAAGATTTACATGGAGAACCTAAACTAGGAAAAACCACGGATAAGCTAATTCTCATAAAATGAAACACCTGTTAGGGTGACACCAGTTAAGGTGATTTCTACAAAGGATCATTATTAGTTTTGTTCACTGTAGGTAGGCCCACTTCTTGTGGGTCTAAGTACCCTTGAATATGAATAGGCTCACTATCAATACAAAGAGGCTAACTACCAATGCAAAGAGGCTCACTGCCAAAGTGTATGAAAGAGATTGAATCCACCACTTAGATCACTGTCACCAAAACTTTCCCACACAGATGAGAAATACACATATCTTCCAAAACATATTTGAAATCAGTTCTCATACAAGCAATGCATAAGCCACACAAACAACAAAAATTATCACTCTTCTTATACTGCTTGATGTCGTCATCTATTTTGGCCATAAAAATTTCAAATAGATCACAACAAGACATCCTTGTGGTGGTAAGGAATGAAAATTTTACCACCTTGAACAATACAACTTGCCTCGTGCATGCCAACATGCAATAACTTCTTTAGAGTCATGGGTTCCAACGGACATGGTGAACTCATTACATAATAATTGTTGGGACCGAAACACAAGAAAACACATTCCAAATAAGATCAACCCCAAACAACTGATCCACCATCTATTGCAAACATTTTAGAACAAAATATTACAAGGATAAGGATAGATATCTGAAGAATTTCTTTTGGTGAAAACTTCTACTGAGACACGCATACTATCGGTACAACTACTAGTACCACCAACACTATCGGAACACAGTAACTAATACAACCACAATATGAAGATGCATAGGATATATTGACATCAATGACAACTATTAATGATAACAACATGGATAATATCAACATCATATTCTATTTTTCCATATACATTGAATCTTTCCTATCTTTTCGATTTTCATCAATTCCATTTTTTAGCGAAGGGTCACTATTCCATTCAATGCTTAAGTCTCCTCTTGAGCCCAGTGGGGAATCTTCCTTCCAAATGTGCAATTTTGAAAAGGAGAAGTAATCACCCCATTTTCCTTTTATTCCCTTTTTATATTGCTCAGGAACTACCTTGGTGAAGCTCTTAAGATACAATATCTCTCATAAGGGGGGTTGGAGCCAGCCCTACTATAAGTAAATAAAGATTGATGATGATGGGATAAGGGGAAGAGTTTGCTAGGATGGTCAATCAAGCTAATAAGTTCACACCCCAAATTTGATCTCTCTCTCATTACATTAGGAAGGAGAAAGTATCCACTGGGATTGAGAAGACTCAAGCGATGAATGAATGTAAGGGTTTCTCATTTTCTAGGAATGGAATGATTGATTTATGTAATTCAGAATGGATAAATGAAGGAAATGGGATGAGATAGGATGCAATGAGGGTAACCTGTATATGTACACAAATAATAGACTAATAAATGAATTTCTGGACTCGATCTGAAAAAAAAAACACAATAATTGGAATGTACACCAAATTTCAACCTAAATTGTCTGTACGGGGTGACCTGGAGAGTCAGGGGCGACTGGACTTCCCTTGATTATGGGAGGCACCCTTGACTTATAAAAAAATGATAAAGTGGTAGGGGATTTTTAACAGATTATTGGACCTTCCTATAACCAAACTTGTAACTTTGTCACCTATCACCTACACACACAAAATGGGGAAAATGTTGGGATAAAGGGGTTTGCCTTAGTCAAAACCCTGTACAAAAATTAACCATAAAATTGAATTGAAATTGCATAAAGTAAAAAGTGTGTTATTAGTAGCAGATGCTTGACAAGATGTTATACCTTCACAAGTGTCAAATTGCTTATGAAGATGCTTGAAATTTGTCTTGATGTAGTATTAACCTTGGATCTAGGATAGGAAAAACATGAATGCCTTCACACATACTAGGATACAGACATTACTCCATAATCTTCCATGCTTGATGCTTGAATGAACCTAAATTTGGTTTCTACTTAAATGCTTGAGTGCTTGAATTGAATTATAATGGGATGGGTTCGTAATGTAATGGATGGGATTGCAATGTAATGGATGGGATCCCAAAATGAGGGAGGTAACTTTGTACTTGTACCTCACCTAGCCATTTTAAGGCTCAAAGCTAGAAGTAGGCCGACACTAAATTGAAATCTTGCCTAAAATCAAAAGATCATCCTCTAATTTAAATTTGGGTCCTATTTACCACGTAATGGGTGACTCCCAAGGTAGGTCACCCCTTACACTCCAAGTCGGCCCATATGGGACAAAAAAGGCCTAGATTTAGGTTGGGGGTCAATTTTGAGATGAGGATTCTTAAAATGTGAGCAAAATCAAGGTATGACCAAGCATAACGGGCATAAAGCCTTGGAAACTAAAATAGGGCCTAGCAAAGGACCAAAATTGTAAGTGCTTGCAATTTAGGTTGCTACACCTAGAAAGATTAAATGTATACTTAAGATAACACATGACAAGAACATTAGTCAGTTGAGATCTCTACAAGGAAAACTATATTCAATTTATTGATTCATAACATACCTAGCAAACAAATGTCAACCTTTTCAACAACTACTATACAATAATATTCATTTCAGATGGGATGATAAATGTGATCAAGCTTTTCAAAAAATGTAATGCCTTGCCAAGGATCCCTTTGGATAAATGAGTAAAACATACACAATAATACATGGAACATTTTTTGGAAGCATTAATAATAAACATAAGCATCAACCAAAGATATAGAGCTCAAACCTCAAGACTAGGTTGAATAATCATTGCATGACACTGTACAAGCGAAAAAATAAAGAACAAAGACTAAAAAAAGAAAAGAAGAAGGACCTCAAATTCATTACACAAGGTACATGGGCGACTCAACCAACACATTCCTATTAGAATGATTCAGAATAACTGAGAGGGGGGTGAATCAGTTATCCTAGGTATAGATGTACCAATTGAACTTATAAACACTTTAACCAACTCAGATCCACTCAGTAATCCACTCAATTTCTATAACATAAAATCAATAACATAAACTTGCAATTCATTGTCCTACTGTAATTAACTTACAGAATATAAAACTCTTAATAGTACAACACATCAAATAACATTCACACAAGTATGACACTGTGATTTAGCGTGAAAACCTAATATGGGAAAAACCACCAGTAACATGCTACAAATTTCACTCTTCTAAAGTAAGCTTTGTGAGGAGCCAACCCTTTTAAAGGTTACAATACACATTGTTAAATGTGATCATGTTATAGGATTTAATCACCATGTTAAAAGTGAGCCTTGTTACATGGCTTATAGCATTCCATTAGAATGTCACCTTGATAAAAGGATTTACAACATGACTGTTAGTTCAACCTTGTTTAAAAGGATTTTTCAATGATACAATGGTTAGAAAGTAATGGTAATGTGATCTGAAACATACAACTCACTTTGCAAATACAGATCCACTTTCGTTCAAATGCTAATTCACTGACTGGCATCCATTGTCATGTCTATCACTTAGATCTGCTTGGAAATCTGTCAAGCAATCACCATTGTACAATCTTGTACTACTCTTCTCAGCCTTCTTTGCCTTATGCTTAGATTTTCCAATCATCTGAATTAACCTCTACACATATAACCTGCAATTAGGTTAAACTTATACCTCTCCGATCAGGTAGCTAGCTCTTTTGCCGCTTAATCATCACTGTAGATCTTAGGGTTTGGTAAGATCCAACGAATCCTTCCAACATTTTGTTTTCCATCTACCTTGTAGAATACATCCAAAAAATTCTTCTTGAATCCATACATAAAAATGGTTAAAGATATATTAAATACTCATGTTTAATTCTCCACAACGATCATTCTTATCTAAAATACACTTCGCATATCCCAGGAAATCAACTATGTCAGTTGGGATCTCAAATATTCCTCAAACTGTCAAAATACTGACACTTAGTCATCACTGTGTTCTTCCGCTCGATCATCACTAGATAACTCGGTAATTTACTAACGCTTGGTAAATACTGATGCTTAGTCGACACTATATTTTCTTGGCATGTATTGACGCTTGGTTGACACTCGCATCACTCGACACAAACATAAGTTCCTTAATCTTCTACTCTATAACTCGGTCAAGACTAAACTTGTAGTCATCCAAATTTCACTTGGTGTTAAAGATAAACAACATATTACCTTACCAACATGCAACATTGTAGTTTCACATAACTCAACCATTTCTCCAGGTCTTCTTGTTATCTCCTCTTTTCAAATCTTCTTCATCAATAAATTGATATAGCACTTTATAAGATAGCAACTGTCTTACCAGTTAAGGTTTGACATCAATGACAATATAACAATTGTTTCAATTGTAGCTGCCAACAATACTCTTTGGCATTGATGGAAAACACATGCAAACAACACATGCAAGGTTACCAAACAATCCAAACAGTATGTTCTGCAAACATATTTTTATTAATGTCCTTAGCTTCATTCTGATTCTCTCCAATACAAATATTAGCTCCCTCTTGGATAGATTTCTCCTTGTAGCTTATCTCTCTCATTGTCTTCTCTAAATACCTCCCTCATAATATAGTTTCTATGTAATTCTCCCTTACTGTCCAATATGAATATCTCCCTCTGTACATTTCTCTCATAGTATATCTCCCTCTTTGACAACAATGCCAAAGACATACATCTTCATCATGTAGATATCTCTGTGTCAACTTTCTAAATTTTATGCTCTCTCAATCATCTTTCTTATGAATGATCAACATCTTTTGTATTACTCTTCACAACTTTAGGAAATTCCTAAAGTGTGACCACCTTTGCATAGATTTGTAAGATATTCTGTGTAATACATTTGATGCAATCACTCCATGTGATCCTTGTTAGCCTCAAATAGGGGAATCACCCATAATTTCCCTCTCAGATACTCATGAACATCCTAAGGTAATGTCTTAGTAAATATATATTCTAATTGTTCTTTTGTATTTACATATTCAAGTCTTACTTCTTTGTCTTATACCAACTCTCTCGAGTAATGATACTTGATAGAAACATGCTTGGTCTTTGTATGCATCACAGGGTTCTTTGAAATATTTATAGCACTAGTGTTATCACTGATAATAACAACTGGTTCAACGATCTCTTCCTTCGTACCTTTCAACAATTGCTTGATCCACACTGTATTTGAATAATTCATTGTTGTTGTAACATATTCAACCTTTGCTGTTGATTGAGAAATGTAGTTTTGTTTCTTGTTTGTCCATGAGACTAATATATTTCCTAAAAATAATGCACCTCCACTTGTACTCTTTCTGTAATCAACATTACCTTCCCAATCGACATCTGGATAAACTTTCAGTTCAAACTTCTCATTCTTCTTATAATATAATCCATAGTCCTTTGTTCCCTTCAAGTATCTCAATATCCTTTTCACTGTCATCATGTGAATATATTTAGGATTTGCAGAAAATTTTGCAACAATACCAACTACTAATGCTATATCTGGTCTACTCTAGACAACATATTGTAGCTTCCAAATCATTGATTTATATAGGGTTTGATTAACTTCAGTTGTCTCATCAGTCTTTGATAGTTTCTGTCCAGTTCCATAGGTGTACTTACAGGTCTAGAGTCCTCCATGCCAAAGGTTTCTTGTGTCTCCTTGATATATTTAGATTGAGTAATATAGATACCTTTCTTCATCTGATATACTTGCAGACCAACAAAGAATTTGATCTCTCTAAACATAGACATCTCAAATTCAATTTGCATCTCATTTGAAAACATTTGGTATAAAGCATATTGTCCTCCAAATATGATATCATCAATACATATTTTAGCTAACAATATCCATTAACCTTTTTTAGACTACAAGTACAAATTATTGTTGTCATTTGTTCTTGTAAATCTAATTTTGACTAAGTAATTGTGTAATCTCTCATACCATGCTCTGGGGGCTTGCTTCAATCCATACAATGCTTTATGTAGCTTGTAAACCATGTTCCTCTTGTTTGAATCAACAAATCCTTCAACTTGTTCAATGTATACCTCTTCTTCCAGTATTCCATTCAGAAATGCTAATTTGACATCCATTTGATATACTTTGAATCCTTTGTAAGTTGCATAAGCCAGTAAATTTCTAACTCCTTCTAGTAACTGGGGCAAACGTCTCACCATAGTTAATGCATTCTTCTTGTGTATAACCTTTGCATACTTGTCTAGCCTTGCTTCTTATAACTTCTCCATGTTCGTTTAGCTTATTTCTAAATACCCACTTGGTTCCAATAATATTCTTGTCCTTTGGTCTAGGTACTAGTGTCCAGGTTTTGTTCTTCTCAATTTGTTCAATTTCTTCATTCGTGGCCTATATCCAGTCTTCATCATCCAAAGCATCGTTCACTGATTTGGGCTCAAATTCACATAATAAGTATGTCTAATTTTTCAATTTGCTTCTTGTCATGACCCCTGAATCTTTTTCTCCAATGATTTGATATGGATTATGATGTCTTCTTACATATTTTGCTAGTGTAGGATCTTGTCTCCTTTTCTCTTGTTGTTCTTCCTCACATTCATCATGCAAATTCATATCAGGTTCATTTTGTGTTTCTGCTTCTTCCTCAGATTCCACAACAATTGCCTCCTGATTCTCGACAACCTCTTTCTGTGACTCGACATTTTCTTGTTGTTGCTCGACAACACCATTCTGTTGTTCGGTAGCTTCTTTTTCTGGTTCAGGTAAACTGTTGGGCTCTCCTTCGTTCATGTAAACAAAATATTTGTAGTCTTCAGGTTCTTGCTTGCATTCAACTTCATTATTTTCTGCATATTTGTCAATTCTAACATTTGCACTTTCCACAACTTTGTTAGTGTTAGAATTCAAACACTTATACTCTTTGCTCTTAGTGAAATAACCTAGGAATATGCCTTCATCACTTTTAGCATCAAGTTTTCCATTTCTATTGTCCTTCAGTATTTAAAATTTGCTTCCAAAGACTTTAAAATATTTTACATTAGGTGCATAACCATACCATAACTCATAAGGTGTAATATTAGTACCTTTCTTGACTTGTACTCAGTTCAAGGTATAGATTGTTGTACTTACAACTTCTCTCAAGTGTTTTTGTGCAACATTATTCTCTATCATCAGTATTCTTGCATAATCCATTATTGATCTATTCCTCCTCTTAGCTATGCCATTCCGTGGGTGAGTTCTTGGAGCAGACATCTGTCTTTTAACTCCTCTTTCATTGCAGAATAACTTGAACTCACTAGATATAAACTCTCCTCCTCTGTCAGATCTCAGACATCTCAATCCCTTACCTGTCTCTTTTTCAACTTTTTCCAAATACCACTTAAACAACTGAAAAGCACCATATTTTTCTTTGAGAAACATCACATGCATCATTCTAGAGTAATCATCAACAAATAGAATGAAATATTTATCACCTCGGTAGCTTTGCACACCAATAGGTCAACAAAGGTCAGTATGAACCAATTCTAAAACATTATATGAAGTATAGGTTTTTCTCTTAAAACTGGACTTTGTCATTTTTCCCAGCTAACATTTCTTACACATAACATTATCAGGTTTCTTCAATCTTGGCATGCCTCTCACTCTTTTCATATTACTAATGTTTACCAAATTGTCAAAGTTCACATGACATAACCTCTTATTCCATAACCATACATCATCATACTGTGCAAACAAATATGTCTTGTTAGATAGATCTAGATAGAATAAATTACCTCTTGTTTGTTCACCACTTCCAATTAGTTCACCAGTAGCGTAAAAAAATTTAGCCTTTCTATGATGGAATTCAACTCGGTATCCAGAAGTGTTCAATTGTGCAACACTCAACAAATTACAGTTAAGACCTTCAACCCAATAAGCATTTTCACACGTGATCTTATCATTCATTTTTATTGATCATTTTCCTTTCACAAGACATGGTTTGTCATTACCAAACTTAACACTACCACCTTTGCAATAGCTTAAGGTTTCAAATTTACTTTTATCACCAGTCATGTGATGTGAGCAACCACTATCAATTATTCATCTATCACCTTTACTTGTATATGAAATAACTGTAGTTTTCTCATCCTCGTCATAATCATCTTTCATAGAAACATAAATAACTTCTATATCATTGTCACCAGATTTATCAAATTCACTATCAATTTCTTCTTCAGCAATATAGCAAGATTTCTTACCTTTGTCCTTATAGTAATTATACCTTCTAAAATCTTTGTCATCCATTTTGTCTTTGTACTTGTTTTCTCTTCTATCATCATTGTCATTTCTCTTAGGACATCTTGCTGCAATATGACCAACTTTGTTACATGAAAAATAGATTATAGGAAGTTTACATTTGAATTTTCCTTTTCCTCTCAGTTGTCTTCTAGCCATAAGTGCTTCAATTTCATCAAGATCATTATATCATAAGTGTCATTGTCACTATTCACATGTCTTTCTTTTCCTTTCTTAGATTTATGAAGAGTCAATTGTGATTTGAATGTAGAATCAACATTGCGAGGAGTGAAATTATCAAATTTTGATAACTCAAAAGCAGTAAATCTACCAACTAAACCTTCCAGAGTTAAGTTATTATGAGGAGTACATCTTAGTTCTTGTATAGAAGATACTCTAACAACATAAATAGGAAGTAGAGTTCTTAGTACCTTGCTAATAACAGTATCATCATCAATAGATCCATTAGCTCCTCTAATGACATTTACAACCTCCTTAACTTGACTACAATATTGAACAACAGTTTCACCATATAACATTCTCATTTTATCAAACTTACCTCTCAAGCTTTCATATCTGTCTCTCAGTACATTTGTATCACCTCCATAGATAGTTTCCAGTGTATCCCACATTTCTTTTGCATTTTTGCAGTCTTTTATATCTTCAAATTCAGGATAACTTAGGGTTGATGCAATCTCCAACATTGCCTGGTTGTGTTCTTGTTTTTCTTTCATCTGTTGAGCTGTCATAACAATAGGCACTATTATGAAGTCATGTTCCACATAGTATTTTGGTGCTTCTCCAATTCCAGCTAGGTGTAACTTCATCAAACTTTGCCATGCAGGGAAATTCTCATTGTTCAACCTTGGTACCTCCTTTTTATACATCTTGATCTTTAGCTTCAAGTACCTTCAAACTTTTCTTCACAAGAACCAAAGCTCTGATACTAATTGTTAGAATGATTCAAAAAAACTGAGAGGGGTGGGGTGAATCAATTATCCTAGGTCCAAATGTACCAATTGAACTTATAAACACTTTAACCAACTCAGATCCACCTAGTAATCCACTCGAACTCTATAACATAAATTTGTAACATAAACTTGCAGTTCATTGTCCTAATGTAATCAACTTGTAGAATATAAAACTCTTAATAATACAACACATCAAATAACATTCACACAAGTATGACACTAGTATTTAATGTAGAAACCCAATATGGAAAAAACCACTAGTAACATGCTACCAATTTTCACTCTTTTGAAGTGAGCTCTGTGATAACGGTTACAATACACACTATTAAATGTGACCCTGTTAAAGGATTTAATCACCCTATTAAAAGTGAGCCTTGTTAGAGGGCTTAGAGCATTCAATTAGAATGTCACCTTGATAAAAGGATTTACAACATGACTATTAGGTCAATTATTTCAAAGGATTTTGCACTGATAAAATGGTTAGAAAGTATTAGTAATGTGATCTGAAACATACAAGTCACTTTGCAAATACAGATCTACTTTCATTCAAATGCTAATTCAGTGATTGGCCTCCATTGTCATCTCTATCACTCAGATCTGCTTGGAAATTCGTCAATCAATCACCACTATGCAGTCATGTACTGCTCTTCTTAGCCTTCTACTTCGATTTTCTAATCAATTGAATTAACCTCTACACACATAACCTGTAATTAGGTTAAACTTATACCTCTATGATCAGGTAGATAGATCTTTTTCTACTTAATCATCACCGTAGATCTTAGGGTTTGGTCAGATTAAATGAATCCTTCCAACATTTTGTTTTCCATCTACCTTGTAGAATACATCCTAAAAATCCTTGAATCCATACATAAAAATGGTTAAATATATATTAAATGCTCATTTAATTCTCCACAACGATCATCCTTATCTTAAATATACTTCACATATCCCAAGAAATCAACTATGTCGGCTAGGATCTCAAATCTTCCTCAAACTATCAAAATACAGACACTCGGTCATCACTAGATAACTCGCTAATTTATTGACACTCGGTAAATATTGATGCTCGATTGATGCTAAATTTTCTCAAAATGTACTGACACTCGGTCGACACTCACATCACTTCACACAAACATAAGTTCCTTAATCTTCTGCTCTGTTACTTGGTCAAGAAAAAACTTGTAGTCATCCAAACTTCACTTGGTGTTAAAGATAAACAACCTATTACCTTACCAACATGCAATCTTATCAAGTACCCATTGTAGTTTCACATAACTCAACTATTTCACTAGGTCTTCTTGTTATCTCCTCTTTTCAAATCTTCTTCATCAATCAATTGATATGGCACTTTACAAGATAGCAATTGTTTTACTAGTTAAGGTTTGACATTAATGACAATATAACAATTATTTCAATTGTAGCTTCCAACACTTCCTTGAAGTATCAAAACTCAACATAGTTTAGTGGACCTTTTCCTAGGTCTTAGGCATCATGGATGAGCTTCCTTAAGGAGTGACTTGTAATCAACCACCTCAAAGAAAAACTAAACTATTCCTAAACCTCCACGAGCCTCCTCTAAGGGTTTTATGAGTTTGATATCTTTGCAACACAACTGGAATTGGGTCAATCAAACGCCTGGAGCTCCTATAAACTCCACTGGAACAAGTTGAAGGACTAAGGCACCTAGAAAAGACAATGGTGCTTATAAAGGACTATGAAATGTTTTTCATCACATGCATTCTTTACCAGTACCCAATTTTTGTGCTAGTATCAAATTTTTGCGTTAGTGTCCAATTTCTACATTGTAGTCCTCTAGGACTGAAAAAATCATGTTGTTGTCCCTTTTCCACACATTTTTCCTTACACCGAGCTTCTTGGACTCACTATAGGACCTATTAGATATCCTAAAACCTTTGGAAAAGAAAAAAGTACCATTATGTTACATAGATTGGGAGAAATTGGCAAAAAAATATAGGGGCAAGGTATGCAAAAGTGTCCCAGAGTCACCAGGTGACTCCTACCCTCAAGGGATAGATCAACCATTGGAAAAGAAAAAGTACCATTATGTTACATAGATTGGGAGAAATTGGCAAAAATGTATAGGGACAAGGTATGCAAAGTGTCCCCAGAGTCACCAGGTGACTCCTACCCTCAAGGGAAAGATCAGGTGGACCCTAAACATATCCAATCCACCCAAAACTTTCCTAAATAAATCCAATACAAACAAAGCCGAGTCTAAAAAAACTAAAACCATAATTGGTCCCCATGGGACACCCATTGGGTTGTCCCAAATGGGAACACATTGGCTCTAAACCTCACTAAACTACTCCAACATAGAAAAGAACGCAAAATAACATTGGGAGATAACTAAATCAATCTCCAAATCTACTGAAATAAAAATTATTAATTTCAATGAAGTAATTTAAGTTTTCATCTGTTAAAATAAGATAATTCAAGAGATCACAATGGAAGATTACATACAAGTGTGCTCGGTACCAACACCAATGTACGAAAAATTACTACCAAGCCATATCATTGTTTCTTAATTACATTCCTTTCATAGTGAGGGTACATTTGACATTATTACATTGCATAGGACATGTGTCCTTAAGATAAATATATAAGCATGAGATAACATAAACCAAGTACAAAAGATAAGGAGAAAATAAGAAGGCAAAGGAAATTAAGATACTTTTTTATTTCAAAACCAATGTTGAATCTCTGGTCCCCAATAGTGGTTGGCCACGCCATTCGACCATGTGGTGCTTGCAGGTCCACCCGTTGTGCTATGTGTAGATGAACACACAATCCAAACACAACAAGCATATAAGATACTTGGGGAGTAGGCTTATACACACATCGATCACGAAGAAAACACATCATTCTCACGATCATAGAAGAATCCATCATATACACATAGCCCACACAGAATGAGTTATCATCTCATGAAGATGAGGAGTCCCATAACCAAAATCCATCTCTCAAGGATGGTCTCATATGCCCAACTCATTCCAAGCCCAACTAATCAAAAGTAAGTGTGAGGGGAAACACATATACATTTCTTACATATCCCTTCGTCACATTTCATCTTAGTCATTTATTTCTTGATACTCCTAATGGCTAACCAAGTGATTTCTCATGCTTGATGATGCATTGGAAGCTACTTCCTGACCATCCCTATCAACTACACCCAAGGATCATCTTGCTCTTAAAAAACACAAAACTCACATACAAGCACATGATTAATCACAAGGCATCCATCACATTTGACTTCCATTAAACACATTTGCTTTTATCTTAGTGTACACAATAAGGACATCAATTACTCAAACACCCAATAAGGGATGGAACTAGCATCCAAATTAATCAATGTTAATAAATTCTATCCTACTAATATACCATTTCTCTTTGAGATAATCATCCAAGACAAAGCCACATTCATAATCTATTTTTATAATTCATACACATATGTTCAATCTTCAAATATAACCAAATGAAAACAAGCTCAAATCAACCCAAATAAGAAGTCTTATAAAATAAATTTACCTGTCTACAAAATAATCTAATATCAAATCATTCAAATTCCAACTTTAATATTTTTCCAATTTCAAATGCAAAACGATCAATCTGGGCATCCACCATTAATAGAGCTGAAAAAAGTTTGAAAATTCAATATGCTCTAGATAAAAAATAGAGGAAACCCATTGGTCCTTATGTACCCAACAACATAAAAATGAATTAAAAAATCCCTCCCCTTTATTCAATAGAATTTTAATGACAACAAATTTGTAAATCCATTGGACATCTTGTAGATCTTCAAATTCCTAATCCAATACATCCAATCTCACAAAAATCCATGCCCACAATCCAAATTAAACTCCCCAATCCAAAAATGAAGCATGGAGAGAGTTTTCTCTTCCAAAAATTAGCTAAATATAAAATAAACTCCTTTTCCTTTAAAAAAGGAAATTACTATACACTTTTTGGCATCAATAAAATAATTAAAATAACTAATTAATAAAAATATTTCCTAAATCCCAAATGGCGCAATTTACACTAATTACAATGCGTAAAATATGCCTTATTTAGCTCTTGAAATATTAAAATAAGCATTTACACTATTAAAATCAATTTAATAATAATTCATAGTTTAAATGCACAAACACTTCCTTTTCAACCCCGATTAAACCTAACACCCCAAAACACTCACTTAAATATTATTTTATCATATGAAATCATTCAATATTTCATTTAAACTCAATCACCCATAAATAATCACTAAGCCACTAATTAAACTATTAACTCATTTTAATAATGAAATTCACATGAAATAAATATCAACGCAAAGACACTTGTTATGGGGTATCCACATAGAGTCAAGGTCATTGAACTTTACCAGTGCTGGTAGTTGAGGTGTAATGTGGATCTCTTCACAGGCAAATCACACTCAATTGAACATGATGGTTTAAGTTTAAGGGAATTGGTCAATGTGTCATCTCCAGATAACCACCATTGGGAAAAGTAGACATGCTTAGGCTTCTGAAGTCAGGTAGAGTCAACACCTGGTACCTGTAACCACTACAACCTTCACACATCAAGTGTACCTGCTCGTGCATGTAAAATAGCCGAAGCACATATACAAATGATCAAAATAATTGAATCTATTGAAAGGGAATTTTAACATCATAATCATTCTTATGTATTTGAATATTACAATATCACCCCTTTCACATCTAATCATCATTTACACCATAACAATAATACTCTTATCTAATTACTTGCATTAAATAACAATATCATATCATCACCAACATCACAATAATCTACTTAAAACTAAAATATGTTTCTATCTACACTAATTAGCATTTAATATCAAATATACTTACTTCATTCCACATCCAAGCATAGGTTCAAAACCATAGTACCTTCTTGTTGTCATGATAGGGTTGGAGTGACACTACATAAAATCAAAGAATATCTAATGTCACCACTAGTACTAATGCCTCCTAAAGATGACAAAACTTTGCTTCTTTATACATCACATGGAATAATCACATAAAGAGTCTCACATAAGCATAGAACGTTATACATCACATAAGCGTAGAATGTTATACATCATCATGTAGCATCATATGACATCCACGTAAGCTACATCACATAGCATCATATAAACTATGCACGCAGAATCATGAACATATCTATAGCATCATTAAACTATAACATATCCAAGAACATATAGAATCCCACATGAATTGTATCATCTCACATATATATGAAAAATGTACAAGTGTTAGAGTACAATGATGTTGATATATAAGATGGTTTCCAATGAGCCCCAAAAATTCATCATCATCATCTTTCTCCAAATATTGCTATCTCGAAAGTGATACAAGTCCTTCCCAACACTCTTAGCTCAACATCAAATAAATCAACTTGTTTCTCAGAATGTGAAGATATTGCTCTCGAAACATCAACATTGGCACATCCGTCTGCAATCAATCAAACACTGCGTTATCTTATCCTACACTAGAATAAATCTTAATTTGTCTTAATTAGCTCATCAACCTTGATATACTGATCATTTTAATCAATTGTTTATTTACATTTATCAATTGTGCATTTTCATCAAATGTGCAACTTCTTATCATTTGCCCAAACTTCCTCTTAGAAGTGCAGTTTCATAGCATTATGTATAGTTTCATAAATTGTACAAACATCAATGCTCAATCTTCCTTGTGGCTTATTGTGAGGTTGCACATATTTTATAAGAACTTATCCACTCAATCTCTCTTGGGGGCATACTTATCTTGCTTACCAAGTCAAACTGGGGCATGCATTAGTTTTTTTTTGAAACAATGTGATAGATTGCATTGTCTCAAAGAGGGATAAAATGTAGACACTTTAAAACGTCCTCACATAATTAAATAAATATTTAATTTATTTATTTAAAATTCCTCTACTAATTAAATAGATATTGGCTTATTGTGAGGTTGCCCATATTTTATAAGAGCTTATCCACTCAATCTCTCTTGGGGACATACTTATCTTGCTTACCAAGTCAAACTGGGGCATGTATTAGTTTTTTCATGTATTAGTATTTTTTTGAAACAATGTGATAGATTGCATTGTCTCAAAGAGGGACAAAAATGTAGACAGTTTAAAACGTCCTCGCATAATTAAATAAATATTTTATTTATTTAATTAAAATTCCTCTACTAATTAAATAGATATATATTATTTATTTAATTCATTCATTAACCTCTTCCTATATTATTTAAATAGTATTTATTTATCTAATTCATTAGCCTTTTCTATCCTATGGTTAAATAAATATTCATTTCTTTAATCATCTAATCTTGTTTGCCCTTTCTACTATTAATTAATTAAATAGTTATATTTATTTGATTAATTAATTATCCTCTTCTTTCTAATTCACATCAATAATCTCCACTCACATGGATCAACTCTCAATTTGTACTCACTTGCCTCTTATTTGACTTTTCTACTCTTCACATCTAGAACATGTCTAGATTCAATGCACGTTGGGACATATTATGAAAAATCAATATCTTCTACCTACCACTCAATCTCATCCCTCCATTTCCATCAACCTCTTAATCTTCTTTATTCTTATTTTCTCTCACATTATCCTTACCTACTCTCTAATCCCAGCCATCCATTCTACCATCTCTTAGTCTATACTTTTCACGAGGACTTCTATAAAACAACATTTGCCCCTCTCAATTGAATCCTAACACCTATTGGTATTGTGAACTTGTGATCTCTCGCATGCTTGTGATCTCTGAGAGCCTTGTTATCACCATTATCACCTTCACATCATTATCATTATCTTGCATTAATCAATCACACTCCATTCCTTTATATGCCTTCTTTGTGCATGTGCTTGAATTTCTGCACGCGCTTGAAATTCTAAGAGCAAACTCTCTCCTTCATCTAAGATCTTAAAGGATAGGAGAACAATAGAATCAAATGTTTCTTGAATGCATACATGTATATCTTTGTATACTTTCATTTTTACGTGGTCATGAAGAAGTGTTCCATTGATATGACGTCGATTAGTTTTGTGGATCCAATGCTTGCGTTTGGGCCTGATTAGATTTACAAATAGATAGTTTCCATCATCATCAATTATTATAATGATTATATCCCAAGCTCTCAATTCTCATTTGAATCTTCTCTACTCATTAAATTAATCTCCAATCTCAATTTAATATTTACAATCCTTTATCATAATATAACATCAATCAAAATTTACTGATTTCAAAATATGCAACTCTCATCCATTTCATACTTATATTAATAGATGAATAAATATTAACTCACCTCCTATATATATATATATATGTTTTTAAGAAAATTATATTTATTTTTTACTAGTGAAATATATTTTGAGTATCAATGATAAAAATGATAATCGTTGAGTAAAACTAGCATGATCATTTAAAATCAAATTGGCGCCATTTTATGTTTTCCATGGTGGTTTCCTGTCACGATCTCACTTGTTTTATCTAAAAAGATATCTATATCTCAAACACTTATATTAAGAAAAGTTTGATAAAGTTCTGGAGTCCATTTGCTGTAGCAACAAATTAGCAACGGCCGCAGAACAGAGCGCCAGTACAATTTTCCGCCATTTTTCCACCTTTATTATAATTTAAACGAACGAGGTGAAATCTGTAACATTCGTTGAAAGGTCCCGAGGTTTGACGGGCATTTTAATGAAGCTAAAGTATTTGGCGCTCAATCGAAGAATGCGGCTAAATTAGTGTAAGTCACAGCTAAGATTCAATGGTTTCGGCGCGTTTTCATTTTTCCCTCAATAGTTGTTAGCTAAACTCGTAATTTCTCTGAGTAGGAAACTCCTCTGGATGTTTTGTAGATCTAGAAAAAAATGTCTTACTGGTTTTCCATATTTATAAACCCTATTGTAATGTAAGGGAATTTAGAGAACTAGTTAAAGTTAAATTGAAAAAGCCTTTTGAAATATTGTAATTTATAGCAGTTATGACAGTGAATGTTTTAAGAGGGAGTGATGCCAACATATTCAAAGTAACTCGACCATTTCATAAAGCAATTCATCAAAAATTAAGCAACGATAGTTCCATTCTCAAATTAAATTTTCCCAATGAATGTGTAGACTGAAGGAATGCAACTTCACAGCTAATGCTAATGAGACAGATTTTGTGAAAGTTCACAAGGTGATTCTTTTCATTTATCTCATATTCTGTTCAAATATTGTACCCAAGGTTTTCACCTCGTGCTAGGAAATAGAACCATGCCAATCCAGTTGTATGTATCAAGTATGTCAGTCAGTATACTGAAGGTAAGAATTCTTTCTGAGGTAAGGTCCCTTGAAGGAGGACGGTGTTTCTATTTTCCGGTTCATGCTATGAACTGTGAACGTGCCACAAATTGCAGAATTTGGAAATTCTTCCTGAGAATGTGGAGTCGTTCCTGTTTAGGGAAGATATTATCAAATTTCAAGATATATTATAAGAGTTGGCCCTTAAAAACAATTTAGGTTTCTGGCAAATTTGCTCAAGGATATTGGAATTCAATTGGAGATTTGTTGGGAAAATTGACATCTAGGTTTTAGAACATTTGTCTATTCTTTTCAGCTTCCCCTCAAAATAAAATTATTTGGTGAATGTGATAGCAAATGTGGCTATTTTAATTTCTAGATTGGTAAAAATAATGATGAATTTTAGCACTCCCTTGCTTGCATTTGACTTATATTTTTGAGATCGTAGGAAGGTCTCACAAATCATATTGGGACCCTTTCCCTTTAAGGCTAGTCTTACATAATTGCTTGAAAGAAATATCAACCAAGACACTCTTGAAATATACTTGAAGCACGATTTGGATTGTTGATCAAACATTTTTTGGCTGCTTGTTCTTTTCTCTTGGTGTTCAATCAGTACATTCCATTTCAAAGGGGAGGACCCAAATAAGGTGAAACTTCAATGGTTGATTCATCTTCCATCTAACTGTCCTCGTTAGTAATTGGGGTCCTTACAACACTTGCTCATGTAAGGAGGATTTTAGAAGAATAAAGAAAATCTAACAAAGTTAGAAACTTATACTGTTAAATTGGGGATATTTCCAAATACAACTATTTGCCTCAATGTGATTAGTAAACTAACGATGGTTATGACCTAAAATAGTCACCAATATATATATCTAAGTGAATGAAATTAATGCTGTATATCTTGGCAATCAACTATATTGCATTTATTAGGAAAAATTAGAACGACCACCATCACAAAAGAAGACACATAATTTACCTCGGTGATTCTAATTTTTGAGAGAAAACTCTAGCAAAAGTGAGGCAAATTATCTCCTTATCTTCTACCGTTAATGCCACATACAACCTTAGGCCTCTTGTGCACACAACTACTAGCTCTGATTTAGCCTAATTAATTTTGCTTGTTCACTTGGATGATAGGAATTTTCTTGGAATTCACTTCTAATTCCTTCTCTATTGTTTCTTGGGTATTTAAATTGATCAATATGATTGCATAGGCCCAATAGGAATCTTAGAAGTCACAAGAAGTAAAATTTAAAGCGTTTTCAGGTGTTATAGAACATTTTTAAACGTGGGGCAAAACTGTTATTCCTACAAGAATGAAATTACCCTAGTGGTTTCACAATTGTCGTGGCAAAACTTTTTTTCTATGCATTGACACTTGCAAATTGCACAAATGATCCTTAAGAGTTAGGAAGTTTAAAGTTGAACTATAACATGGATTTGGGAGTTTGGCAAAGTATAGGATTTTGTTTAGGGGCGGAGTCTCCACCACCAAGCCCAAATTCAAAGCCGATGAAATCAGATAAATGTTCATGGGGCATTTTTTCTTTTAACCAAGCTTCAAGACCCCTCCAAATCTTTCAAAAAATGTTTGACTATTACACTTTTAGATTTAGTTGTCAAAATTTTATTCCTTTTTTAAACATTATTAATTATATAGTATTAATATAATAAAATCATTATTTATTTGAATTATAATAATAAAAAAATAAGGTCCTGAAAACCCCAATACTTAACCTGCAAACAAAACATTTATAGTTGATGAAACTCTAAATAAATTTAAATCTTAAGATTATGCTTCATCCAATTTTTTTCGATGGCAATAGTCTATATTCCATGTAGCTAATAATTAACCTCTAGTATTTTTTATATAAATATATTTATGATATCTATAGTAGTTATTTTATAAGGGCTATTGTTTTATATATTTTAATAATTAATAAAAATATTACAAAGTCAAATTGTAGAAAAAAATTAGAGTGATAAGTGTATCTTAAATTCCTAAACTTAAATGAAAATGATTGTGATGTATACTATAAAATAAATTCAAAGTTTTAGATTATCAATAATTTCATTTCTCATTAGATAAAGCATTGTAGAGAAGACTCATTCATATTAATCTATGTTCCATCGAGTTTTCGGGAAGGGGACGACAGGGGACAATGGGATTTGTTTTTCGGTACGAGGATACTTTTGGGCCATTTTTTAGGGGACGACAGGGGATGTCTGTTAAAAAGTAGGGAATTTTAAAAAAATATAGAGAAATTTCAAATATGCATATCATAACATTGATAAAGCATTCATCATGGATATTTTAAAAGCTTAATACATTTAGAAGGATTTGGAAAACTGATTCATCATTGCAGAAACTTTCATGTCAATGTGCATACATACTAGATTCAAACTATAACAAAAATGCCCAAAGGCTCATAAAATGACAAATTGTAAACAATAAACATAGAACTACGAAAACATAATAATCTATCGCTATCCATAATCAATAGATGGTAGGTCTAAGAGTTTAAATCAAGATTTGATGCCCTAACCTCCTCTTTCAACTGCTTTTCACTACTTGATCAGCTGCTCCTTCTTTTGCTACTCTTCTCCTTTTTGCAATTTGAAACTGTGTTTTCTTTTAAAGCTGGCCTACCAAAAGTGGCCTGGGCTGTAGCGGATGGCCAAGGGACTCTTAGGAGTCCAATGGCCGTTCCCTATGTCCCTGACCACTCTCAGAGCCGTCCTTTGAACGTTTTTAGAATTCTGCACAAACTGGGGACGAGCAAGGTTCTTCTAAATGCTGTCCCCATGTCCCCGTTCTGTCCCTAGTATGGGAACAAGGGTAAAAGCACAACGTCCCCGTGGAGCTTTGATATTAATGTATAAAGAAAGAAACAATTTAATAGTTGAAAAAATTAAATAACCTAATAGTTTTTTTTTGTATTCGATATAATAAGTTCAAAGATACAATGTTAGAAGGACATAAAACTGGTCAAAGTATACTGACTACAATAATATGACAAAAATGATAAAAATAAACTAACTATCCCACTATGACCAGAGTGATCATCACCTATCCTATCTAATACAAAAACCATCCAGAATCCATATCTGTATAACATGCTGTTGTATGAGATATCGTAACCAAATCCGCTGCTGTACAAAAGGAAGATAATCATATACAAAAAAGGAAGAGTCAGGTCTGTCACTCATTTCCATTCCTGTCAACCCAAGCCACCCAACCATTCTGTCCTTCCATCCATCTGATCACTTTGTCATCCCGGATCTGTTGTGCATAGGGGTGGGTCACTCTCTCAGCAACAGGTACCTGCTGTGGGGCTGGGGGGATGGCAGCAAGGGGAATAGCTAACACAGGAGCTTGAGCCGCTCTGTCTTGTCTCTCTCTCTCTGTTGATTCAGCTCGGCCATGAAGTTCTCAAGATCAATCTCGAACTGTGTTATTTCTTCAGTACGTCTCACCCATGTGTGTCCATGTGCTATCTCCCAATGTCCCAGTCTGACCACGCCATATTTCAGCAAGTCCTCGAATTTTTCCTTATTCAGTCTAATGGTAAGAGAAACCTGCAAGTCAATGTTATATAAAATGAGTCCCCTTTGAGACTCAGTTAGAGCTCTAACCCTGCCATTAAACAAATTGTCATTCCTATATTTCCGAATGATCCAAAGTATTTCAATAGAAAGACAAGATAAGAAGAAATTACAACTTTTCCTAAGGCTCAGGACACATCCGGAAACCAAATCAAAAGCACTGATGTTATCATTAATCACAAATCCAAAAAGATTCTATATTTCTTGGGTAAAAACGCAGTCAAAGAACAGGTGATTCAGAGTGTCAGGGACTCTACATAGGGTGCAAGGCTTGAAGTTTCCATTAGGCTGCTTAAGAGGAAGCCTATGGAGGAGAAGCCTCCTTGAAAAATATTTTTTCTTGGGCTCCACTGGTCTGCCCTACATTGTGTCAAACAATTTCTTCCAAGAGGAAGAGTCTCCATATTGCCATCCTAGCAGCAGCTAACATGTTCAATGATGTCTTCATTATCAGTCAAGAGGGAGTATAAGTACTTAGCCTTAACATTGGGAAGGGCTGAGCCATCAGGCCAAGTATATTTCAAAAGGCCATCATCATTAGAGGTACACTGTTTAGGGAGGGAAAGGGATTCACAAGCATTCCTAAGGATCGAATATGTCCTCCACTGAGTTTAGGGAATACCTGCCTGCTGAGACAGTACTTCCCAATCAATTAACTGGCCATTACTGATGATATCCTCCATCTTATTGATTCCTTTTGTCGCCCAAATTTTAGCAGAGCAGCCCTGAAGCAGAGCAAGGGTTTTCCCCTTATGCACAAGATTCCACCAAAGTTCCAGACAAATCTAATTCCACAAATTTTGTTGCTATCTGAAACCACACCATTATGTGAGATGAACTGTCTTACCTGCTCCCACCCTTTCCATAGTGCTTTAAAGACATTAGAACCATATACTTTAACAGGGAAAGGCCCAACAACAAGGTCAGTCAAATGCATACTCTTCCAAGATGCTCCTTTACAGGGGTAGCGCCTTGAGATATTATGTCTGATCAACACTTTCCAAGGCTCTTGCCCCTGGAGTGCCTTAACAACCCATTTAGAGGCAAGATAGATCCCTTGAGATCTGAGGTCCTTAAGTCCCAGCCCCCCTACATGCTTACTCATTGAACACCTTTGCCATTTGACATCACGTTTCTTCTTATCCCCTCTTCCATCTGACCTAAGATATTCTCTAATCTGTTTTTGCAGATGATTGAAGTGGTATTGGGTGAATAACCAAGCAGATGTATAATAAATATTGTACGCAGATAATATTTTTTGACAAACTTGGTATCTCCCTACCAAAGAAAGATAGTATTTGTCCCATCTATTCAGTTTACAAACTTGGTATCTTCGTGCCAAAGGAAGATAGTATTTGTCCCATCTATTCAGTTTTTATCAATTTTGCATGCTACCATTCCCACACATTCCTCAAATCTGGAGAGACTGCAAATGGGATGCCTGAGTATCTAACCTAGTGGTTAGGGCCTCCCCAGGCAATTTCATATTTATTGAACCATTCTGGGGGAGAATCCTTCCACCCCAACATAATAGATTTGGGAAGTGAAATTTTGCTTCCAGAGGCCTTGCAAAAGAGCTCAAGTTTGAACATCAAATTTTCAATGTTACCTTCACAAAATTCTACCATAATTGTTGTATCATTTTCGAATTGCACATTGGTAAGATCATCTCCATTTGGGAGAGTAATGCCCTTAACCTTTGGAGAGATGGAACAATCTCTTAATAGATAATATAGGGCATATGCTGCTATTGCAAACAGGGCGGGGGCAAGAGGGCATCCTTGTCTTGTAGAGCGGGACAAGATAATGCACCCATTCACTTCCACTCTAGCATTGGCATCAGTCATAAGCACCTTGACCATCTATTGTAAATGTAAGTGAAAACCTAGGTAGTCCATCATTAGCCAAATAAACCCCCATTCAATTCTGTCACAAGCCTTCTCATAGTCAATCAAGAGCATACTCACATCCTACCCCGAACCATTGACCCAACTCATTGATTCCCAACATGTAAGAAGATTCTCAAGAATATATCTCCCCTTAACAAATCCTGTTTGTGTAGGGTTGATGATCTTAGGAAGTCTGCCTTCAAGTCTTTTAGCAAGAATCTTTGTCAAAATCTTGTAGGAGACATTTAGAAGAGTGATCAGTCTCCAATTTTTAATGAGAGTTCCCTTCTTTAGGAATAAGCTTAATAATACTAGCATTGATCTCCCTCCCTAGAGATCCTTTAGAGATAGCTTCACCGTACACCTGACATAATTCTTTCCCAATCCAGTGACTGTTAGCCTTATAGAACTCTGTGGGAAGCCCATCTGGCCCAGGAGCTTTGTTTTTACTAAGGGCTCTAATAGCAATATTGATTTCATCAACTGTAATATCTTTGCTTAATAGGTCCGCATCCTCCTCGCCGACCTTTCTAGGTATTATATTTTTGATTTCTTCTCCGGCTCTTTCCATGTCTAAATTCCCCTCTTCTAAAGAGAATAAATAACTGTAAAAATGAGAGAAAGCTTGCAAAATCTCATCTTGGTTGGTGAGATTAATACCTCCTTCCCAAATGTTGTCTATTCTTTCTTTAGACTCTTTACTTTTTAAAAGTTGAAAGAAAATTTTTGTACCTTTGTCACCATGGATCACCCAATTTGCTCTTGCTCTTATTTTTGCCCCTTGAATCTTAATGTTCTGTAACCTTCTCAATGAGTCGCTAGCAAATGAAATGGTATTTAATGCATTGGGATTATGAGGATCTTTTTGTATAAAATCTTCTGCTTCCTCTAGTCTGCTGTGGAGCTCGACCTCTCTGGCCCTTGCATCTTTAGCTCTTTTCCTACCAACAACTTGAAATAGACTCTTCCAACTTTTGACGTACTGATTCCACTTGTCAATAGCATTGTCATGTTTGCAGGACCACGTCTTGAACTGGTTAACAATGTGAATAGGACTTTTGATAGCCTCATCCTCCAGGAGGCTGGTATTCAAGGACAAAAAGACCTTTTTTGGCCCAGATTCTCCCAGGACTATCTCAATACTAACTTCAGCCATGATGTGATGATGATCAAAAAAGTGTAAGGAGTAACTCTAGCAAAAGCCCCGCCATCATCCTTCTTAAACATAAAAAAATCTTGATAGCATAGAACCTATCAAGCCTATTATATATCCTCTTACCTCCTTTCTGAAAATTACACCAAGTAAACCATATGCCTTGATTGTCACCTTTCCCTCCCGTAAGAGGGTCAAAAAGATTGAGTTTGTTAATCATCTTGGACCAGAAGAATTGTTCTTCACCTCTCCGTTCGAATTTTTTACCACCAAGTTTATCCTGGGGCCTTCTACCATATTGAAGTCCCCTCCCAAAATCCAAGGCACATTGTCAAGATGGCACAACCACTTCCAAACCTCCACTCGTTCTCTGTAATCATTAGGGGCATAGACCGAGCATACCCCCAACTCCTTACCTTCATAATTGAAAATAACCCAAACCACACAGTTGCATGGAGAGCATCCCCACCTAGAAACAACATTCTTCCACTTGCCTCCCACCAAGATAGTAGCTCCACCCCTACCTTTATTGTGATTAGTGGAGAAGAAATCAGCATCCCTCTAAATGCACCTCATGTTAATCTCAAGATTGAATTGAACTGCCTTAACTTCTTGCAACATCAAGATGTCAACATTCTTATTCATATTTTGAGATCTCTTGATGATACACTTCCTATCTGGGGATTCTAACCCCCTGACATTCTAAGAAGCCAGTTTTAATTCCATTGGAATTAGGGGGTAGTATCCATTGGGGCCTTAAAGCTCCTATAACATTTGGGCAGTGGGTCTTTCTTATTCTTCTTATCCTGCTTATTAATGGTGGAGCCAAGAGGCCTACCTCTTTTGTGCTTCACTTTGAAGTCAAAAGATTGTTCCACCCCCAAAGAAGGCTTAGGATTTTTCTTATCCTTTGGGATTTTCTTAGCTCTACCTTTTTTCTTACTTTTGATAGGGCTGAGGGTCTCCAAGATCTCTTCTACCACCACCTCTTCTGATTTATGTTCATACGACACAGTGACCCAGTTCAGTTTCTCAGTCATATCCAGGGAGTTACCACTTATACATTCAAACTCTCCATCATCTTTAGGGGGTATATCACTAAATAGTGAGATCCCAAAATCATTGGCAGCAGTCAGATAGGAGTTAAAAGGGGGGGGGGGGGGTAACGNAGGGGGGGGGGGGGGTTAACGACTGCCGAGGCAACAATGAGAGAGTAAGCAGACATGCAATTATTAGAGTCACGGGCATCCTTGATGGCCTCAAGGGCCTCAATCTCATCTACAACAACATCAACGGATTCTAGTAAGGGGACAGAGCTGCTCTCCCCAACTACAACTCCCACCTGACTTTTGTCAGTTCCATTAGAGTCCCTACTATCAATGCGACATCCCCCAAGGAAGGGAGGGGTAGGGCAATGTACCTCTGATGAAGATTTAGGATTCACAATAGGTGCTGGATCCTTCCCAGCTGATGAAGGGGGAAGGGGGTCATGTTTCTCTTTAAGGTTAGACATTTTTCTGAATTTAGCAATGGCTATCTGTTCAACATTCAGGGTTCCATGTTTAGGCCGAGCATTTGAGAGGCCAGAGGGTTGGGGTTGCTTGTGGCCCATAGAGCCAAGAACTTCATTTTGAGGAGTAGGGTTCCTTAAAGCCTCCTTCAACTTATCAAGCTTTTCAACCAAAGAATGGTTATGAACTTATGAGAATCATCTATTGGGGTAGGTTTCGGCCAAGCGGGCTTATCAAGAGGCTTCTTACTACTAGTCTTTGGCTTCACAACAACGGAAACGACTTGGGGAAAAATTGCTTGGACCCTCAACCCTAGGGTTAGAGTCATGAGATTTAGTAGGAGCATTTTTACCTTTTAACAACAGACAATTTTTCCTCTGATGACCTTCTTTATGGCAGAAAAAACAAGCATTCAAACCTCCAAGAACTTCAATAGGACAACTGATAGTTTCAATCCCCATTTCAATTTTCGGCAAATTTGGGATATCAATACCGGGATTGACAGCCATTAGGAGTCTCACATCCAAGTGCGGTAGCAATGTAATAGACTCTTCCATTTTAATAACTCTACCTAAAGTCTCCATAGTCTTAGGAAGCAAATTCCATAGAAAGGGGCAGACATTCTTAATAGCGACCCATCTAGGGCTCGACAGAGCCAAGACTTCCTTTTCATTGGCATCCGCCAACCAAGATAGGGCCCTAAAAGCACAAGAATCAATATTCCAAAATTGTCTCCTTACCATCTCTTTCTGGCTAAGAGGGGATTTGAAAAAAAATAAGAAATAAGCCTCTTTGAATCATTCTGCAATAAGTATAGTGAAACCCTAGTTTTTTTGACCATTCAACATCCAATCGTTCATGAACTTATGAGAGGGCAACCTAGACATGTTTTGAGCCGCTAGGAAAATTGCAACACTTCTTAATCTTACTTTCTTATTCTCAATGACTTCAGACATAAGTAAATTAGGTTTGACAACCAGTGAAACGTGCGGGGGGCTCTTACCTCTTCCTCCGCCATGGTTGCCTGCAGAAGAAAGTTGCATGAGAGCACTAGTTTCAAACTTGGCACCTTTGGGGATCCCATCAACGGCACCAACGACGACTTCCAAGAAAGTTTTCTTTGCCGACTTCCACCAAGAATGGGTTTGGTAGTGGAATTAACTGAAGGCCCATCAATACCAGTATTTATAAATGAGAAGGCACAAGGACAAGCCTCCCTGCACCCGGCCACAAGACCGTTCGCATGCGAGAGTCCCTCCTTGCTTGACTCTTAGGGATTTGTAGAGCCCTAAGAATTCGAGAGCCAAATCAATTATGTTATGAAAAATCAAAAATCAAATAACCTAATAGTTGAAAAAATTAAACGATTTAATAATTTATCTCATGTTTTCTCCTCATCATTATAACATGGAACTTTATGCATAGCTGTTAATTTGCAAAGGATTTTCAAATAAGATGAAGGTCTCTGTTGTAATTAAATTTGATGATTTCTCTTTGTAGAAAATGATTGTAGAAGCCTTGTATGCTCATGAACTTCAAAGGATTTCTCTTACTACCTTCTCATCCATTGTTGATTTTTAAAACAGATTACTGTTTGTATGAATATTGAATTGAATACTTTTTACAAAGAGCTCGAAGCTCATATATACATGGTAAATAAGCCAAGAATAGAAACTTCCCTAAATACAGTAGGAAACAGATAGGA
>MU226309.1:1788148-1808307 GCA_018584345.1 Thuja plicata
TGATACCATAAAACAGATTACTGTTTGTATGAATATTGAATTGAATACTTTTTACAAAGAGCTCGAAGCTCATATATACATGGTAAATAAGCCAAGAATAGAAACTTCCCTAAATACAGTAGGAAACCGATAGGAAACAGAACTGAGCGTATTGAGCATTAATATAGAATGTTTCTAATATCTAATAATTTTGAAAGGATTTTGTTTCTTTTGATGTGATAACTTTGAAAAATCTACAAAATAAATGGGTTTTTGTTATGAATTTGCATCATGATCCTCAATTTGCACGAGTGTAGAATGTTTTTTTGTATGCCTATAGATTAGAAAAAACTATATATATTGCTCAAATTAATGGGTCATGTCAATTCAAAAGGGGTGAAAAATGCATGCGAAAATCCAAAACTCTTGTTGGGGAAGATTTAATCTTGTTTTAATTTGATGCAAACATGTTTCAATAGCATAAAGTGAGCCAATAGTTGTGTTACAATAATTGTCATTGATGTCAAAATATGATGTAAAAATGCATAACCTGAAGTTACTGACAGAGAATACTCTACATGATAAAGTTTATAATTGAAATCAAATCAGAGAGAAATGATCGATGATCGTGCTAACAGTAATATGTCAATATATTGTTTACTGTTAATTCTTTATGTTTGTGTTTTCTTCTGTATATATTGAACTTACAGAACTTGCCGAGAGAGATTCATCTTCAAGGTTTGTTTGCATAACACTTCAGAACTTTCCGTCTTCAGTATGTAATCGTATGCAGTCTTTCTATCATCTAGAAATGATTGCCTTCACCAAAATTGCTAAATATACATCTGAGGGGACAGAAATAGTATTTTAAGAAAAGCAAACATGTTGGATTCTCGAGTTTTTTTTTTCATGGACATTTCGTTTATATCTTCATCATTTCTTGAGATAGCATCCATTTCTTTTTAGACATCTTTTTTTGTCGGGTTTCAATTTATTCATACCAGATTATCATCAGAGACGGGAAGGTCAAAGACACTCGGTATTCATTTATGGTTTAGACTATAATCTGGAAAAACACAAAGATGACAGATGCTTTCTTCAATAAAATTTATTGGTATGAGTGGAGTATTCAAGCAACGAACTCATACAAATGATTTCGGTGCTGAGTTTGTTTGGGATTTTCTGAGAGATTCGTGAATGGAGTATGTCTGCCAGCTGTCATTGAAGGCTACATGTTGAAAGAGGAGATTAGTCTCTAAACATTCCACAACAATCTAAACTGGTAAACAAGCATAGTCGGCCAAATTTGTTAAGGCAGAAAGTATTAATTTTTTAGTGCTGCAAATTGAGACAAGTCAGCATAAGAATCTACCAGGGATGCAAGTAAGTTGGACTGTTTGGTGGCTTGAAAACTGACAAGGAGAAACAGGTGGAAACTAATAAACATTACAAAGAACTGCGATTGTAGAAATTCTGACCTAGCTGTGATGGAAATTGCCTTCCCTACGTTTACAACCCCTGATTTTCTTTTATCCATGCCTATGTTTTTTGCTGCTTGCTTGCTGTTTTGTAACCTTTAGTTCCTATTTCTTCTGTCTTAATTGTGCCCTGGCAACTATTTTTCCTTAGTAAATGCCTTTAGGAATCCCACGGGACTTGTTACTAATCTATGATGCAATTTGGATTGATTTCCTTCTTGTGACATTGCTTCTGTTGATTGGAAAAATCCTACTTTCATAATTTTGATCTGACCATGACTATAAATGCACTTCAATGACACCAAAATCTACCACAAGTCTCCTTGATTGAATTGGTTAAACTTCTATGTGACCTATTCAAATTGGATTGTGATTTTTTACTATTTTTTACCTTTTTTTCTTTCAACCTAATCCCTTCTCGACCTTTCGAATTTCATATGATGGTGTTGCATGTATCAGTAGTCTTTCTGAACACGATTTGGTTTTGATCTGAATGTTGGCAAAACTTAAAAAATGAGAGATATAAATTCGTGTGCATCTCATGAGAGAGTGCCACATTATATAGGTTCATGAAACTTACTATTACAACCACCTTATTAATCAAAGTTCAACAACAATAACCTACAGTTTACCACTTAATTTATTACATAAAAGTGTAAACATACACTTTATTACATCATTATCCTAATATTTTAAATAGCACAATATTAATTGTTTGATTTTGTCAATGGCAAGTTTATACTTAGCTTAGAATGGCATTGTGAAATGGGAGCCAATTGCCAGAGTACAAGATGCTGCTTCGAAGTGTGGTGTACCATGATTGACTACAAATAATGTTATTCACAACTAGTGTTGGTTGAAGATGAGTGGAGGCATCAATCGGCTTAAGTACCACCATGTTGTATTGCTTATCATAATGTCAAACTGTGTCATAGTGCTAGGGGAGAGATAGCATGGGATTCAAATGTAGCTCTTGCATTGTCAAACAAAAAGAAATTTGAGAGGATTAAGACAAAGATATGACAAATTGTGAGCTCCAGTCATTGTCCACGGATTCATGACACATCCACATCATTGAGCTTGAGTAGAGTCTAGCCATAGAGCTTTATTTTCCCACTGACCATGCTTGGATCACAACTTCTGTTTGAAGGTTCCACTTTGAGCAAAGAAAAGTACGAGGAAATATTTATAAGTTTGTGCTAATTCTTTGTTATACAACAACCTTCCTTTCAATGTGGCAAGAATCCCATATTGGAAAAATTTGTTCACGACCTTGACAACTGTAAGGAAAGATTATAGCGTGCTCACTTCATATAACATAAGTGCATGATTGCTCCAAATAGGAGCACTTGAAAAATGGAAAAAAACAATTGTGAAAGAGCAAAGAAGACACTAGGGCAGGTATGGTTGCACTATACTATCATATAGGTCAACAAATAGAAGGAATCACACACTCATAACTTTCTAACGACTTTGAATGGTGAGATGGTGTATTTAAGTTGCATAGATGCTTCAAACAAGGTAAAGAATGCAAAGAATTTAAGTACAATATTGGTGGAGGTTGTGTTAGAGGTGGTATATAATTGTGGTGCAAGTTGTAACAAATACTGTAAGTCACATGGATTCTTAGTTTGATGAGAGATCACATTAGAGGGAAAGAGCTTGTGCATGAGGTGTGGTATGGTTTGCAATTAAAAACTTCCTCATCTTGGAAGGCATTTCTAGTTTTACTAGCATCTATGAAAGAAATGTTTGTGAGCCAAGCATGACTATATTCATCTTATTCAAAGATTGTCGATGGAGAGAGGGTCGTTAAACCAATTTGGATATGTCTTTTTACAAATAGAGCTACATAGTCATGGTAGCTTCAAACTTTGATTTAAATACTAAACTATGTCCTTAAATTTCATTTTATGCAACTTCTCATTACAAGATGTTCAATTTTTAATTTTTTTAATTATAAATTGCAACTTTGATTAGTTTATAGGTGTTGGAGCCTTTAGTTAATGTTTTGAACTTAGCAACTCATTCATGCAGGTGGGTAATGGCTGAACTCCAAAATTTTCTTATGAGAGGACTTGAGGTATTTTACGGGGAGGTTATGGAGGGCTTTTTAAGTTGCATTGAGAGGATGACACTTGAGATTGTGACAAGGAACATGATTATTTGGGAGTTCCAAAATTACAAGTAGGTAAAGAAGAGGCTCTTTTCTTTGTTGCTGGCTGTTCAAGGGAGAATTGGCCAAACACTAGGTAACTAAAAATCTCAATCTTCACTTTATTTATAGCTTACAATTATTGCCTACTTACAAACTTTTGTTTTTTGTTCATTGTAATTTCTTGGTGGAAAGATTGGGGTGAAAATATTCCAAACCTTCAAAAGGAAGCCATTTGAATTTTTGTCTTAACTTTATAACACATCTAGATGTAAATCTTTTTGGGGTTTATTGAGGCCATTTAGATGAAGTGCAACAAGATGATACAAAAGGACATGAATGACCTTGTTATTGAGTGAACTGTGATACAACCTTGGCCTTCACACAAAAATGGACATAGCTACTCAAGAGTTGTTCGACTTGGACGAGATTGATCCATATAGTGGCTTGAGTGTGGATGATAAAGACATTCCCATGTTTATAGAATATGAGATCACTGATTTGAAGAGGGAGACATAGAATGTTGTAGTAAAAGCAAGAGCTTTTGGATTGGATGACATCTTGGAGATGATGGGGCTAAGTTAGAGTATTCATTTCTTTCTAGTTTGAGGGTGGAATCACGACTTTCTAGTATGAGGATGAAGCTACAGCTGATCTTGAGTAGTAGGACCCAAACTATCACTAGAATGTATAAGGGGAATAGGAAATTGTAAATTGTTGTAACCTGCACAAATATTTGTGTTTTGATGATTTTCAATCATCAAAATATGTATTTATATTTATTGGTTGTTGTATTTGAAAGTTGATGCAGTACTGTGATTCGATTTGTATTCAAATCTAATAGAAAGCATTTTGGTAACATTTTAGAGACTCATTGGATACATGTTTTTAAGGGAATTCAAGTTTTTTTTAGGCGTCAAGTTTTCCTTTTTTTTTGAAGTCCTGGAGTCCAATTCAACATAGTGTGAGTTTTGGCTAGTAATGAGTTTTTGAACTATGTCTATAGCAATATGTGTTTATGCGATGATTTGAATGATGATTATTACAATTAATAGAGAGGGCTTCATGCAAGCATTACAAACTTTTGTTTTTTTGTAAATGGTTGTCAAATCTATTGGTATAGATTGTAATGGCCAAAATATAAAATTTTGGTTTCTTCATACTTACCAACAACTAACTAACCATAAGCAACTAACGGACTCAAAACTGACTATAGCATTTTACTTATCCTTCTCAACTAGTTGTGGTGCCTTGTCTTTATAGAAACACTTTTTCTCAAAGTGACTTGGTTATTGGGAATTGGTTTTGGAGACATTCCTTTAAAACATAGAAAACAACCTTTAAATTTGAATGTTCTATTGATGAGAATTGGGCAAGGTAGGACCACTATCTTCAACATTTATTACTACTCTTTATAGTCATCATTTGGCTGTTAATATAATTTTGACCATGAATACCAAGATCCAAATCTCATATTTGAGGAACAATTTAGTAAACATCACATTTTCATTCTTGCAAAACATATATATCAAAATCATGGGTTTAAATTTTGTAAGTTATAAGTTGATGGTTTCCTTGTCATGCATGATGGACTAAACAACAACAACTACTACTACATAACATAAATATCAAAATCATGGGTTTAAATTTTGGAAAGATGGCGTGCACAACCAAATTATGGTAAACTGCAACTACTACTACAAAAAACTCAACAGGGAATCCAAACCCAAACTTGAAACAGGTAAAATTGCTCTAGCAAACCTTGCACGATAAAACACTGAAAACTGCTGAAATCGCAAACTCCTTATGCACAAATGTAACCTTTGGATGCAACTACTCACTATAATCCAAGGCCTCCCATCCTCTGATTGCTAGAAACCGATGGATGTCCCGTCCACATGCCTCTATTTCCAATGGTTTACTGGCCACTAAATAATAGAAGCAATTTGTGAAATCAAAATATAAATGCAATAATCCTCTAAATCACAACAAATCCATTTTAAATAAGAAATTGGCCCAAGAGGGGTGTCCAAGACTTCCATGCCTTGAGTGTAGGAGTCTCATCAATTAGCTGCCCAAAATAATCCCCGACAACTTTCATTCCCAATTAGGTACATTGGTTACGAAAAACAAATGAATTATAGGATTCTCTATTCCAACCAAGTGTCCAAAGGACTCTGAAAAGCCCTCACGCCAAAGCGAGCAATTTAATAGTTAAATCCTCATTTAATGTAATATTTTATTTTTTAAAATACAGAAATTGCATTGGAACAAATGATATAATAAAGTAAAATCATTTTCCCAAATGTGTCCCATAACTCCAACTTACTATTTTGGACAATGGGAACTTACCATTTTTGAGTAAGTGCTATTTTTCAGGAAAAAGGGACATGACTGTTAAGTTAATATTGTTATATTAGCTTATAATGGTCAATCAGGTTGTTAGGATAGACTTTAGAAACATTCTTTTATTCTTTCTAGATAAGTTCTTATCCTTTTCTTTCTTAGTTGTCAATCTTATTGTATATCGGATAGATCTTTATAATTCTTATTTAAGGAGACTTCGAGTCCTTAGTAAATATCGAATATCTTGGTAATCATTCTATGTTATTACTCTCCATAATAGCATATCAGAGCTCAAATTTTGTAAAATCTCGAGATCGGCAAATGTGTTAGATCTATGGATTATTGCAATGATGACTCAAGCAGACATATAACATACCTAAAGATTATTGTATTGATTTGTGCAAAGGTTTTTTGAGCATTTTCTTCACAAAATTGCAAGTCTATTTTTGTTGAAAATCACAATTGTTTTGGTATGAAATTTGTGGTTACTTTGGGTAAAAAATCTTGGGTTTTTTTTCTTTGAAAATTGCTCTATTTGTTTTGCAAAAATGCATGAATTTTTTCATCTAAAAATCACGTATGACTTCTGCAAATTGCGCCAGGCTGTTGCGTGCCATATTTCTCATTTTCTTAGTAAAATCACAACATTTGTTTGTCAAAATCGCAGGTTAGTTTGTTAAAATTGTGTTGTTTGTCATTTAAAATTTGCACTGGGGTTTTTTTATTTGAGATTGAGTGATATTTTTTTTGGAAGTTTTTGTCGAAATTTTTAAAAAATCAAATATTTTTTGCTGTTTTTTGGTTGCACAATGAATAGAGCATAAGGGCGAGGAAATTTCTATGTTTTTTTGATAGGTCACGCGACTGGATTTTTTGCCGTGGGTGATACATTGTTGTGATTTTTGACAAAATTTTCAGTAAAACTAAAAACAATAGGTGAGGGATTTCACTATGTTTCAGTGATTTTTCTTCAAAAGTGTGGCATTTCCTAGTATTTTTTTGCGATTTTTTGAAAAAAAATTGTACGACAATGCCTAGGGTTTTCTAGAATTGTTTTGCAGATTTTAGACAATTTTTTTAAAAGAAGTTGGGAATTTTGTTGCCTAGTTGGAGTATTTAGCATTTTTTTATAAAATTGTGGTTGTGATGTTGATTGGGGTTTGATCTACAACTCTGAGAGTAGCAAGTTTCTTTGTTTTCCAGTGATTTCTTATTGTGGGTGGGATGGTGTCAGCGCCCAAATGCAAGGTAGCAAAAATTATAACACTTGGAAACAATGTATGCTTACAATCTTCGAGTATAGATGCCTTGGAAAGATTGTCCTTGCATTGAAACTCGACCAATGATTGCGGGTAAATACCAAGACAAGTTTGATGGCCATAATCGTGAAGCCATCGTGCTCATTAAGCTATGATAACAAATGAAATGCTTTTGGAGGTTGCATTAGTTAAGAACCTCTACGAAAATTTGGAAACTCGCATGGGATCTGCATTCGACAAATAAAGGCAAGGTTTTCTTCTTGAAGAATTTGCTGTTCTTGATCATGATGGAGGAGAAGATGTCTTTGTAGGATCATTTGATGAAGATTAAAGACATTTGCTGTCATTTGTACTCACACATGATTTATCAAGACACAGAAAGAAGAATGAGAACAACAACCAAAATGATTCAGATCCTCAACAAACATGAATAGGAAATAAAGTAATTCAAAAGAGCAACAAGCTGTCAAAAAAAGTTGGTGCAGCAGCAAAGGGTTTAGAAAACCTCCAAATCAGCAGAAAGCAACATGGCGAACCTCTCCCAAATGATGGCATCTAAGATCTAGCAAGTCTTACTAATGAACAAACCCTTGAAACTCCAAAATACTCAATAAAAATCTTGAATCCTCAAAACAATCAGCACACATGCAATGCTCGGATGGAGTTGCCAATGGTGGAGATGATGGTTGTTGGCTTGAAATCCAATAGTGAAAATCTAAGTGGGTTTTTGTCGTCATAAGGCAACTTGAAATAAAGGTCAAATTCTGAAAAGTGGATAGCAAAATGTAGACGAAATCTTGATGATGCAAATAAGTAGCAGCTCTACTTTTGCAGTGCGCTAATTGGGCCTTGGACCCAATTTCATTAATTAGTTTTTTAAAACATTTATTTTCTTATAAGTATTTAAATATACTTTTGATTTTACTAGTGTTGAAAATAATTTTAAGGAGAGGTCTTCTCCTTGGCACTATTCTAGTAAGGAGGCATGAGATAAATCTCTAAAATACTATTTTATAAACCTATAAAAAAGTGCTTTGTTTGCAATATTTTCATGATGATAGTGGTGCTATGCATTTGTTGTTGAAATTATTGTTCAAGTGTTCACTTTGAGTTGATAGGCCTGCGATCTTTGTATTTATTCTATTGGTTGAACAAAAGGTGAATAATATTGTTAGATTCTGTATCGGTGTTATTGTTTATCTAAGTTGTCACTTTGTAAGGGTCTGTAGTTCAATTTCCAAAGTCTTTTGTTATTTGTGTGTTACGAGTAATTTATTCTTTAACCTTTTGTGTAAGTGAACTTGTTGGTTTTTGGCTTTTGTCTAATAGGATACATGATTTTTGTGTTTAGATTAGTTGTTTATTCTTGTAATTTATAGTCATAAAGTATAAAATTTTGTCTAATAAAGAAGAGATGATTTCATTTTTGTGCTCATACTTGAGACAAAAAAGATATGGCAGGTTTTGTCCATAGTTTAGTGTGTAAGGTCACTTTTAGTTACATGGGAGCTTCCTCTTCCAATTTGAAGAGAGGCTCTAGTTCACATACTTTTGTATTTTGTGTTGTCTTGCAAATGACAAATTAAAATGACCTCATACTAGACCCTCTCTCGGTTGAGGTGAGGTGAGTGGGCAAGCCCACTCCCATAGATGTGATAAGTGTGGGTAAATATGAAGTTAGTAATATGAAAGGGCTTCATATACAGATTTGTGGTCAAGAGGATTGTAGAACTGTTTTGGTTGAGAGAGATGGATATATAGGAAGCTTGAGGACAATAGGAGGTTGGAGGACAACTTCCAATCTTGAGCTTGCTGCTAGCTCGAAGATTGGTTGTAATGTCCCCCTTCTTTGCTAATTCAGGAGATAGGGGTAATTGCTATGTAAACTTTACAACAAGGGACTTATTTCTTCTAAATCCCCAAATATTAATATGAACTATGACTTATGAATTGTTCAGATGATACAATTGATAAGATTATCCTTCTCTTACTCGACGCTGGTAAATGAGCTGTAGATATAACTGCTTTTAGTAATTAGATTGTTGTTTCTAAATTAGTCTTTAAATGTATGCTATCTTATGAGTTTAGACTTCTGCAATTGCTTGATAAGAGGAATTCCAAAAATAAGAAGCGTTCCCACTCTTTTCTTGTGATGAGTCAATGCTGAATGAAGTCGCTGACTGTACTCTATATATTTCTGGTGTTAAGACGGATTGAACGACTATGACTCTGTACTTGGTCTTGAGACCCGCAATATATTCTTCTTGCAAGATATATTCAACTTGTCAACTTATTGACCTCGACTGATATTGACGCTACATCCTAAGGCTGACTCGATGTTTATTATGGTACACTGATCCTCTTATGTCTCTTTGTTTATTGCTGACTGTGAATGATATATTCAACCTCTGAAAATCGTGTATCCCTGACTATAGAGTCTAAGCACAATGTTATGACAGTAACGGTCATATGATACGCTTGTAACGTTGATAAGCATTAGAAGTATGATGTCACTATCAGATATAATGATGTCGATGTACTAGTCTTTCAATTCGATATCTAATGATATATCCCAATGGCGTCTAGTGGTAAACACCGCCTCCAGAATAACTCACTATCTTTATTAATGGGTGAATGGAAAGTAAGTAATACTGGCTGCAATATATCCAAGGATGCTAAGCTTTTATCTTTTCTTTTGTAATCGCTTTCCCCAAAAAACCTCTTCCATTCTTCCATGCCCCAATTCTTCTACCGTCGACCCATATATAGGTGCTGCGGATGAGTTGAATCCCTTAAATGGGCCGCGACTCTTAGTCGCGTTCCTTACATTGTTTGTAATTATTTATAATATTTGTATTTATAATTTTTTGTGTATATTAATGTTTAATATTTGTGTTTATAGTTATGGTAATGTTGATACAATGATAGATACACTTAGATGGTGATATTTGATTTAGTATTATTTAAATTTTATTAATCATTATTACATAATAATGTATATATTATTATTATATGGTAAATAATTTATTTTTATTATATATTGTTATTTATTATTATATATCACTATTATTATATAATACATTATAATTATTTTATATATTATTATTATTATTATTTTTTTGATAGGTAATGGACCGTAGCCTACATTAATTATTGTTATTATTTGTTAAGATTAATTATTATTTTGTGTTGAGTTCGAGTAGAATGGAACCCATGACCTCTCAAATAAGAGGCTCACAACTTGCCTAAATTTTTTTTTTTTTATATTATTATTATTTATTACATATCATTTATTTTATATTTCATATTTTGATTATTATCTATTATCAATTCTTTTTACGTCATGGTTCTGATTGACTTTATTATGACAATTTCATCTTTTAGATATTCCCCCAAAACAAGATGAGGATATTGCCAATGGGCGTCTGAACAGAGGGACATGAAATTGGTTTAATGCTTAGTAGCAAAGATGATGCAAAAAAGTTTAGATGAAGAAGACCACATTGTAGTTGGTAGAATGTTCAATGAAGTCAGCTCCCAATGAGAAAGCCTAGTTAGAAGCTAGCACCAATAGTGTTGTTTTCTAACTATTTAGTGCGGCAGAGTCCAACCAGAGGAGCAATTGATGGTAGGTCCAACCCAGCTAAGGATGTAGTGTGGCTAGTTTCCACTACTAAAGTGATTGTTGTCTGTTGCGGTCAAATCCCATAGAGGAAACATAGTGAAGCCCAGCCTCACTAATATTTGTAGGCAAATATTTCAGTGTTTTTATGTTTGCATATTGTGTTTATTGTTAAGAGTGTGTCCCCATGTATAAGAGGTGTAATGATGCCTTTGCTAGTATAGATTTTAAGTATGCCAAATTGATGGCACATGTAATAGACAGAAGCTTTTTCTCCCAATATAGAACTGTATGTAATAGGCAGGGAGGGGGAATGTTAGGAATTTTTTTGACACAGTATATGATATGGGGTAATTTGATATTATATAGGTTTAGATATTTATTTAAATCTAATGAATAAATAAATTGTATTTGATTAGCACATGTTGAGTGGTCGTTTAAAGACTTTAAGCCACTCATGTACATAGAGTATTTTTAAGAAATTTCAGGGCTGTGAGGCTTAATATTAGGGTGTGAGTCCCTAAATAATAAGAGCAGAACCACCCAACAACATTGTATAAATATCTCCTGTTTTATCAGTAATAAACATCTTGATACTTACATTTGATTTGCAAAATCTCAGTAGTACCCAAAGCCAATCTTTGCTTAGATGAAGCCACAGTAGATCCCTAAAGTGGAGATTGTAAACCACTCAACAAAATTCAGGTGTGGCTTTGCATATCCGTTGAAAACTTTGAAGTTGCTCATGCGGTGAATCTGTTTTTAACGTTTCCACAGACTTCCCAGCTTGACTGACTTCATCTTTTTGATCTGTTGTTTGGTTTTAAAAAGTTTTACCTGTATTAGTTAGTCTTATGTCCGTGGACATACATTATGTATGGTAGAGCTAATCAATTTAATGAGTTTCTCTGCAGGTTATTTGAAGATTTTGTAAATGATTGCAAAAAGATGGGAAGGCGGTTGAGCTTAAATTTTTATCAAGCCATTGATGAAATTACAAAAATATTGCCTGTGGGTGACTCAAAGTTGAATACAGTAGATGCCTATGATCGTGTTTTGCATATTTTAAAGCAGTTGGGAAGCTTTCCGAAGTTAGACTATCATACTTGCCAACGCTGGAAAACTTTTATTGGGTTCCTCTCATCTGGAATCTCCTCCAATGAGGAAGAAGCGTATGTTTTATTCTGAATATTATGTTGATTGTTTATGTTCATATTTGTTTGGTTTTGTTCTTTCCTTCTGAAATTGAGCAGACCAAGTCTAATAAGATGAATTTTGTGTGTTAATGCAGTGCCGAATTAGCCTTGAATTGCATGAGTATTTTAATTCAAAATACAGGTTTTGTGTCATCTATTTCTGGTAAGTATTCCTCCCATAAAATTCTGTTGTATAATTGTTTTCGTTGAGAAAAAAGAAATATCTCAAAGTATTTGATTCTATATCACTTCAAACTGCAACTGTAGACAGTAGAATTGATCAGCCCAGATTTATGAGAAGAAATATGATAAATGTAGGACTGTTATCGATTTCATGCAAGTATAACTTAAATGACTGGTAAATAATGGTATCTTCTTATTTTAGTATAAGAAGAAACATTATCTCCAAAATATGGCCATTAGTATAATGGGAAGAAACATTATCTCCAAAATATGGGCATTAGTATAATGGGAAGAAACATTATCTCCAATCCAAGAGCCAAAAAGGCGCAAAGAGATTTACCAATGGCTTCTAAACAAGTATCAATCCAACACTTTAATGATGGATACAATAGTCTAACCCAAATAGGAAGCATTAAGGACTTAGTAAGATGGTTGAAAGTGGGAGAGCAAGGCCTAATATGTAAAACAACCTTTATTTTAATCCACAATCCCTTGTCAGTAAGAGTTGTCCTATGTAAGAGCCCTGCTGGCTCTAACCACATAGCCAGCACTGGATTTCTGAGATTTTGAGAGTTTGTAGTTTTTGCAGCCTTTTGAATATATGCTTTTATTGTTTTTTTCAAATATATACTTTTTTTTGGAGTTTTGACAGTATAAAATAATTACAATGCATACAACTGAAATGCAATTTCAAAGTATGAATACTAATTTTATTCACTGAATATTTGTATGCAGGCAATTACAATTCTAAGTACATATATATATTTGCAACCCAAATAATTCAGATTTTTTTAAAGAACCTGGAACTCAGAGCAATTGACGTTGAATTTTCCTTGAATGGATCACAGCGACCAAATAATGCAAGAATTTCTGACGTGAACTGCTGGGGGTTGGACGTCTGCAATTACTAGCAAAATCGAGCCCCTTTCCAGGTGTTGCAGGCTCTCCGAAGATTAACGCAGCCACCTAGATATTGATTGCCGTCCCTCTGAGTAATACGGCAGTTTAAAATTTAATCACGACTTCATGAAAGTGCTGCGAACTGTTCCAAAAATTACTGCCGCTAACTTATATAAATCCTGTATACGAACGCTGAACCTTCTCCACTGTTTGATCATTTAGAACTCAATCATAGCTCCTGGCGGAAGCTATCGCAAGCTCGATTCATTGGCATAGGAGGAAGCCAATTCAAAGTGCAAGATAAACTAAGAGAATTCCTAATTCTCTAGTCTCTGGAAGATCAAAAACCCCTGGCTCAAAACACCAAATTCACAATATAACGATGCATGCAGAATGATCACTTCTGATTCCAGCCCAGGCCTTAACAATTTCATTCCTTCTAAAACGACATAAGGCTTCAAGCTTACGTTTCACCCATTCAGCTTCAAAGTTACACCATCCAGGCATATAACCCTTTTGTGTGTCAGCTGATGGATGGCGAAGTGTGTGACGACAAATACAAGGTGGTCGACGACATCATTTATTATAAGGACAGGATTTATTTAGTACCCGAGTCCAGGATAAAAGAGAAAATTTTGAAGGAGATGCACGACTTACCCTTGTTCGGGCATCTAGGGTACCTGAAGACCTACAAACAAATCAGAGAAAGATTTTCATGGAAGGGGCTCAAGAACGATGTGCTGCAATATGTTTCGGAATGTGCTACCTGTCAGCAGAAGAAATCCGAGCACACACTACTAGGTGGTCTACTACAACCATTACTGATACCTGAACAAAAGTGAGATAGCATCTCTATGGACTTCATCTTAGGGCTTCCCAAGGTGCAAGGAAAGGATTGTATCTTCGTGGTGGTCGATCGGCTGACCAAGTACACAAATTTCTTTGCCATTTCCATAGAGTATCAGGCCGCACAAGTGGCAGATTTGTTTTTCCGTGAGGTATTCTGCCTACATGGTCTCCATCGGAACATCGTTAGCAACATGGATAGCCGCTTCCTCAACATCTTTTGGACAGAACTGTTTCGGCTCGCAGGGATGGAGTTGTCACAGAGCACCAATTATCACCCTCAAATTGATGGACAGACCGAGATTGTGAACAAGTGGTTGGAAGGCTACCTTAGCAACTACGTTTCGACACAACAAAAGGCATGGGTTAAGTGGTTGCACTTGGGTGAACACTGCTACAATACCACATACCACATGTCGATTGGCATGGCGCCATTCAAAGCACTGTACGACTACGAACTGCCATCATTCGTTGATATGGCACTGAGTGATAGCCGCGCGCCGAAGGTTGAGGATTGGCTACACGAAGGGTTGGACATTTTGAAGTCTCTCAAAGAAAACCTTTAGAGCGCCCAGAACTAGCAGAAGATGTATGCTGACAGACACCAGATATAAAGGAGTTTTGAAGTTGGGGACCTAGTGTACCTTCAACTTCAGCCGTACAGACAATCTTCTCTGAAGACATATGGCAAAGAAAAGCTAAGGCCACGTTTTTACGACCCCTACCAGGTGGTCTGGAGGGTAGGTGAAGTTGCCTACGAATTGGATTTGTAGGAAGGTAGCCGAATCCACAATGTCTTTCACGTTTCTTGCCTGAAGAAAGCTGTGGGACAACATGCCACGGTCTCAACAAATCTGCCACCCCTCGATGAAGGAGGAAAGTTAGTGTTAGAGCCAGCTGAGATCATCGAATTTTGAGAGAAGAGGCTGAGAACACATATGATCAAATTTCTTGTGCGTTGGAGGGATCTACCGCTAGAAGACGCCACCTGGGAAGGCGAGCAAATTTTGGAACATCCCAGTTTGCAATTGCTTGAGGACAAGCAATTTTAGGGATGGGAAGACTGTAATGTCCCCGTCATTAAATAAATAACAGTGTTTGTATTTGGGTTCCGATCGATTTTGTTTATCTCGGGCCCATCTTTTATCTTAGCGTAGGTGTAGACCTTGCTGTGTCGGCTTTATTTGTGCACCCTCGGGTGTTTTCAGACGTCTATTTATGAGCGACGTGTAGGTTGTATTTCTCATGTTGAGTTTTGATATTTTATTTGTAATTGCGAATTCCTTTTGGGATTCTGTCGTCTGCCATTTCGGAGGTGAAGGACCCTCCCTATTTGGTATTTGCAGTTTCGGTGGGAGTAACTCCTCACCCTATTTTGCTTTGCTCTTGATCTGAAATTATTGTACTCAAATATCTGTTGATAATAAAAGTGCTCTTCCATTTGCATCTTTGAGTAAATTCTTTATTTGTATCATCTTGTGGAATCAACCCTCACGTAAAGACATCACGCGCAAACATCCCTGTACGATCGGTCACCATACGAATTTCGCCTCAACACTGTACGACCTCCACCTACCGTACGACCCAACAGCCTTACCGTACGACCAACAACCCTTATAGTACGACCAACAACTCTTACCGTACGACTAACAAGCCTCACAGTACAACCAACATCCTTACCGTACGGTCAACCCTTTTTACTGTACCGTCAACCCTTCTTACTGTACGATCATCCGTCTTACTGTACGACCCAAGAATAGAAGTTGCACAAACCGCCAAGGGAAGATTTGGGGAGTTTTCCAGTCAACCAAGGTTTGGAACATTACAGGGTTGCTGTCCATAGGATGTATGACCAAGTCTGGGTCCGAATTTGAACCAAACAGGGATTATCGGAATGTTCTGGTCCTTGGAAGTGATATTGGGGTCAAGTAGGTTTATCCATTACCCCCTACTCTATTTGGGATGTACATCGACAAATTAGAGGAATGGATAAATACTAGACCAACCATGTAATAAAGTTGCGTCTATATGCATATGATCTTATTTTAAAGGCAAAGACAACACAAGATTTGAGGGAGCACTTGAAAGCTCTACAACTATTTTGTCATGAGTTGGGGATGCAAGTGAACACTAGCAAAACAAAGGTTATGATCTTTACCTTGAACAAAAATAAGGCTCATAGAGAATTTATTTTTTAAGACAACCCCTTGCAAATGGTCAATGAATGTAAGTACCTTGGCCTTGATTTCGACAATAAACTAAGATTGGAAACATGTAGAGCAAAAAGGATAGAAAGCTGAGCTATATGATTGAAAAACTAAGAAAATTCTTTTTGGGATTTTAGTGGTTTTGGTGGTACTATATTGTTGTGAGGTATCTAGTAGCAGCACTTCAGCAAGAAAGTGGAGATAGAGAGATTACAAAAGCATTTAATCACAAATAGACTGCCATGTTCCCTCCTTATCCCGAACCGATTTTTAATTTTGCTATTAGCTCATATGGTACCCTATCTGCTAGTTAGCCTTGCAAGGGGGCCCATTTCTTGGTGGTGCACTTGTGCGCTACCCTTCTTAGTATAGACCTATTTCAATCTATGCATTTGTAGTGCCCATTTGGGTTAGCTGACTAATTTAATTTGCATTGTTTTAACATTGTACATATATTGGCATTGATAGAGCATAATCATCATCGATCAACTTGGAAACTCTTTATTGGAATTCATTAGGATATTCCAGTTTCAGAGGTGAGATATCCTCCCTAGTCTACTAATTATCCTGATTTGGTGAAGTCTCTTCGACACCAAATTGGATTGACAAATTGCATTCTTTCACATTTTGATTTGAGGATATCATCTAAGTATCAAAATTCACTTTGGCACATCAATATAATCATCATAGGAACAACAACCTTATCAACGCTCCTTAGGAGCAGCGACAACTTTACCAGCATTTATAAGGAGCAACGATAATAATCACCAGTGATCATAGGAGTGGTGACAACATTCTGAGTTAGTGGCAATAGTGCATACATCTTTGATCTTGGTGAACAACAATAACTTCATCAATTTGCATCAACATAAGGAGCAATAGCTTCATTGTATATCATATCGCATCAACATAAGACGCAATAACTTCATTCTAGATCGGAGATTGCATTATTCAGGGATCATGGCATCAATATCTAATTTTGTCCCTGTGATAGTGGAGATCATAATCGTCTGGGTTGTGACATCCATATCTTATCATACATAGACAACAAACTGTTTAACATTCATTTTGGAGTTTATTAGCTGCGATTTCTATTAGCGATAGTTAGCATAGCCATTGCATACTCACGGTAGAGATCAGTTCCACCACTTCAACAAGAGTAAACTTCAACAATGACATATATCTGAGATTTACACATAACAGTGTTTTGATCCTGTGGGAGAGCAGCATCCTAACATCAATCACTAAGTTGGACAAATAGACATCAACACAATTGGCCATCAAACATTTGCACCTCGAGCCTATGGATATTTGATTTTCGGACTTATTGACATGAATATATCAGTTATAGTGACATCATTACTTTGCGACTCCCAACACTGTTAATTGTTAGAATACCAATGTGCAAGGTTCTTTGAGCCAAATCTGGAATTGTAATTGCAGTTGTAATTGTCTGAATGTAATTGAGATTTCTAATTTTCCGGTCTACCATTGCACACTTTGTCTATTTTGTTAATGCATATGTGCTTGGGATACTATAGTAGTATTAGAGCCTTGACCCTTCTAGCCTGTTGTGTTGAGGTTAATGAGTGAGTGGAGACAAGCTTACATAGTTTATCAGAGGAGAAGGCATCACTCTTTGGAAAGAATGGGAAATGTGCATGCAGATATGATGGCTATCTTGGGAGAGGTGGCAAGAGGACAATGGAAGGTTGATGATACTCCCAATTGCTTGGCAAAAGTAACAATAAATGGAGCAAATGGAGAAAACAATGGCCATGGTGATAATTCAATCAAATGGAGGGCGCACACACGCACACCGATTCAGTTTAAGGCTGTTGATTCCGACTTCCCTTCCAAGGACCAAGCAATAGGAGAATCATAGCCCCTCTTTGTTTGAGTTGCAAGAGCTATTAAGCAGGATTGGCTTGATGGTGGTCTATAGACGGACATGTCTCTCAAGGACTACATGGACTTGAGGATGGGGCTTTTATCAACCAACAGTAATATATACTACAATAATGCTCTGAGACGCAAGATTGTCAAGTTAAGCCTCCCCTTTTTTGATGGATCTGAAAGATCAACAACATGAGCTTGGGTGCACAAGGCAGACAAATATTTTCAGCTCAATCCAATATTCGAGGATGAAGCGATCTAGTATCTAGCACTACATCTTGATGGCATTGCTCACAAATGGTGGCACCACAAGATCGCTACACTAGAACATGATCAAATTACTTCCTATGCGGACTTTACTGAGAAACTCACCGATAGATTCAATGGGAAGGACCCGAAACTAAACTTTGAGGAGTTGGTGCAATTGAGGCAAGGAGGATCCATGGATTGCTATATTGTCGAGTTCCAGAGGTTCTCTACCTTGCTGACTGACATTTCTGAGAGGAGACTAATAGCACTTTTCTTGGATGGATTGATGAATCCTTTGAGGGGTTGGGTCAAGGCCTTAAGCCCTGGAGGCATTAAAGAAGGCACGTAACATGTCTACATGGACCTCCAAGAATCAAGCATACCCAAGGGCACCTTTCACACAAAAGGACAAGGGCAAGAAGTCATTTCAAAAGAAGACTCCAATGGACGAGGCGACTTGTCAAGACCTTAGGAGGAGGAAGCTCTGTTTCAGATGCAAGAAACCATGGGAGTCAGGGTGATAGATGCCTTGGGAAGGGGAAGATCCATTAAATTGAGTTTGTGTCCAATAGTGAGGAGGTCGAGGAACGTGAGTAGCATGATGAGGAGCCACCTCATTTGGAGAAGATTGCTACACTTGTGAGGAGAGGAGGTACCGCTGTTGCTCTTTCTGGCACTCCATGATGCAATGTATTTTGGGTGCATCATCGTTATTCTTGATCATGGAGCTACACTAAATTTCATCAACACCTTCCTAGTTGCCAAGAGAGGGTTACACATGGTTGAGCATGAGGGAGTTGATGTCAAGTGGCAGGACGTTCGCTACTTCCCTGAACACATTTGGTATCACAGTTGAGCATCACCATGGGTTATTACATAGTCATGAATGACTTCTTCGTGGTAGACTTGGATGACACATATGTCGTCTTGAGCATTCATTGGATGGAGACTTAACAAGTACACTGAGAGTTTCAAGCATTTGGAATTCTCATTCAAGGTGGATTGGAAGGTGGTTTTGTGAGGAATGTCCAATAGTGATGCTAGAGTGGTTTCACCCAAGTGCATGGAGGCGATTTTCAGGCACAATGATGTAGCATGGGTAACACAATGTTTGGTTTCATCCAAACCCTTGATTGGTCAACATACACATTACCATGATGATGAGCTACAGTCAGTGTTGGGTAGGCATAGTTTAGTTTTTAGTGGCATTCCCCCAAGGGTATCACTAAATCGAGGCTTTGAGCACAAAGTCGAGTTGGAGGAAGGAGCCAAACTAGTCATCATAACTCCTTATTGTCATCCCAAGACGTTCAAGAATGAGATAGAGAAGGGAATTTAGGAGCTTGAGCCCTTTTGCATCTTCAGTGGTGTTGGTGAAGAAAGATGGGGCTCTTAGGATGTGTATGAACTATTGGGGCTTGTACAAGAAGACAATCAAGAACCAATACTCCATCTTGTGGATAAATGAGTTGTTGGATGAACTTTACAGGGTAGTCTGCTTCTCAAAGATTGACGGTCATTTCAGACACCACTAGATTCAAGTAAAAGAGAAAGATGTTCTCAAGACAACTTTCCGATGCGGCTAAGGTCACTATCAGTTTTTGGTCATCCGCTTTGGTTTGACCAATGCACCTACTACTTTCTAGTCTTGCATGAACCACATCTTCAACAAGCAATTGCATAAGTTCCTATTGGTGTTCTTTGATGACAATCACATTGTTGGCTAAATATTTTGCAAGTCACTAAGACTACAACTTGCAAAACATGTGTTTTAGGCAGTAGTATGTGAGATTTCTCTCTCCTCTCAGCAATAGGGGAGGCTCCCTTCTTACCGTAGGTGGCT
>MU226309.1:1810006-1842541 GCA_018584345.1 Thuja plicata
AGAAATGAAATTCGAATTTGCAGATTAGAGGAAAATGACAGAGTTATATAGACCCCAAAATTGACAAATTCTTGTCAAAATCAAAGCCATTACCATTAGTCCTGGTTTGGGGAAGAACAAGTGTTCACCATGCATCAAAATTTGCATGCAAACAACAAGAAAAGAGGAAGAACTCTTCAAAAACGTGGCCTATGAACATGGCATGCCTTCCTCTTCTTGGAAAGAATCAAGACTTCATTAAAAGATGGAAATTCGAAATTGCAATTGAAGAGGAAAATCTGTTCATTCAACTGCAGATTTAATGGCTACTTTCTTGGAAAAGAAGAAGTCTGAAGCTTTAATTAAGACACAAATAGTTCTCCCCATGGAAAAAGCCAATAAAAGTGGATGCAATGGTGATTAAATCAACTCCAGCTCTTCCTTGGAAATTAACGCAGCATGCTGTGGAAGAGATTCAACGTTTTAGTGAAAATGTTCATGCATTTTCATAATAAATAGCCGCCATGCTGTATAAGCCGTTTTGACGGGCTTTCCAAAGACTATCGCATGTGTATTTTAAAAAAGGAACGCCCGACAACTAAAGGTATCATCGGTTTTTATCAAAGAAATGACATATGTATTTACATATGCATTCGAAAACATATGTTATTACATTGCCGCGGGCTTAAGTGACGCAGGGGTTTGATTAATATGCAAAACGATACGTAATTTCATTAGAAATTAACGCCATGTTATGGGATGAAACCGACGCTTTAGTTGATACACCGTAAGGTAAGTTGCGGGACTTTGCATATGTTATTACATATTAAAGGAACACCATCTTACATTAGCCGTGGGTGCTGATTTAGTTTTAACGCCATATGCCATGGGGAATTAAAACCGATGCTTTAAAACCGCTTCATTTTCTTTGTTTATAACATATGCTTTTTGAAGGAAAGTCGACGCCATGGGTAGAAAGTCTTTTGACATATATGCAAAGCTTTCTAATTTCGACGCCTCCCTTTTAAGCCGATTATGTTACGCCTTAGTTGATAGGATATTTTAAATAAAAGATAATACACTTCTATTAAATATCAAACCTTAATTAGGGAAAACGATATGCTTTCATAATTTAAAATAAAATTTTTAATGAAACGATAGTATATGGTTTTAGGACGTTTTTATTATTTAAAAACAATGTGTTAATATTATAATAAAACTAATTATAATAACATTTGTTTTACAATATGTATTATAATTAGTTATTATTTTAATATAAACATTAATATTCGATATTATTATTATTATTATTTTAAAATAATAATAATACATTGTTTTTAATTAAAAGAAAGACGTTAAATGGTAATTCGCAATGAATTATAAGATTTATAAATAAAACGACGTTTTTTAATAAATCTTATCTTTATCTTCGTCATTTATAAATTTCTCTAACAATATATGCATATCATGCAATTATCATTTTAAAAATCTATTTTAAACGCAATAAGAACTTAAAATATCTATATGTCTTTAAAATTTTAACGATTTGATATGCGGATGTGATTCAAGATCTCGCTATCATTAAAATTTCTAAGCAAAACTTTGCAGAATGACACAAAATCTTATAATAGAGTTTAAAATCTCACTCATACAAAATAAGCTTATTCTTTATGTGCTCGACCAGAAAAAATACCATTTCTTTATTGACCTTGGAAGGATGCGAAAAACTGTCTGAAGATCAACTGGAGCACAAAGGTGATAACTAAACTGGAAACAAAAACAAGACGCAAAACAAAGTGAAAAAGAGAAACAAAAGACTGGATGCTTTGCAAGAAGTCAAATGGAACAGGGACCAAGGGATAATTGATCCTGCGAGATAGAAGTCTTCACAAAGCATCAACACTCTTAGATAAAAACTCCTAGCAATTATTGAGAATTGCGTAGGGTTGCCCCAATTTTGGGGAATGCAAAATTGAGGACAACACATATATAACAAGACTCGGGAGGAACAATTGAAGCACTTGGATGAGGTTTTGGGGATCATGGAGTCACAGTCATTGTTTGCGAAGAAGTCCAAGTGCGAGTTCAACATTATGAACATTTTAAAATTAGGCCACATCCTCATTGCACACAGAGTGCAAGTGCATCAAGAGAAGGTTCGGTTGATTCTTGACATGTCACTTTTTAGGACACTCAAGGATTTGTGAAGATTCTTTGGGCTTTGTAGCTACCACATGAGATTTGCAAGGCGACCCATCTTAGTATTGACCTATTTTAATTTATGCATTTGTGTCGCCCATTTGGGTTAGCTGACTAGTTTAATTTGCGTTGCTTGAACATCATATATGTATTGACATTGATAGAGCATAATCATCATTGATCGGCTTGGCTTTTGCTTGTCTTTGAGATTCCTTGTTGGTATTCCTTGGGAGATTGTAGTTTCAGAGGTGAGATATGCTTCCTAGTCTACTATTGATCTCAATTTGGTGAAGTCTCTTTGTGACCAATTTGGATTGATAGATTGCATTCTTTCACATCTAAATCTAAGGATATCATTTGAGAACTGTGATTCACCTTGGAATATCAATATAATCATTGCAGGAACAATGTTAGCCTTATCAACGATCCTAAGGAGTAGCGACAACTTTACTAGCATTCATAAGAAGTAGCAATAACAATTGCTAGCGATCATAGGAGCGGAAACAACATTCCGAGCTCAACAACAAGAGCACATAGATGTTCGATCTTGGTGAACAACGATAATTTCATCACTAGGCATTACCATAAGGAGCAATAACCTCATTATATATCAAATCACATGAACATAAGGAGCAATAACTTCATTCTAGATCAGAGATTGCGTTATTCTAAGATGGTGGCATTTATACCTCAATCTATCCCTATGATAGCATAGATCCAAATCCTCAAGGGTCATGACATCTCTCATCATACATAAACAATGGACTATTTGACATTATTTGTGATTTCCATCAACAGTAGTTAGCACTACCATTGCATACTCATATTAGAGATCAGTTCTACCACTTCAACTACAGTAAACTTCAGCAACATCAACATATATCTGAGATCAACACATGAAAGTGTTTTCATCGTGTGAGAGAGCAGTGTCCTGACATCACAGACACATAAGCATCAACACATTTGGCCATGAGATATTCACACCTCGATCATACAAATATTTGATTTTGAAACATATTGACATCCATATATCAGTCATAGTGACATCATTACTATACATATAGTACTTGAAATGCTAGTTATGAAATGATGTATACCAATATAAGAACTAATAATACCAAATACTTGAACATAACAAAATTGCAACATACCCAATACAGAATACAATATACTTGTACATTGAACATTGATTATCGAATTACTAATTACTATTAAAAATTCAAATTATCGGAAAATAAAAGATTCTGATTTATATTATATCAAAAATATCATAAAGATGATTACAATGAGTAGCATGATATCAAAACAAGTACAAAATCATGTCAAAATGTAGTGAAGGAGGCCTCTAATCATTTGCCAAGGCAAACTCCTCATCACTGGAACTACTAGACTCCTCAGGGTCATTTTGACGGTGAAAACTTAAAAAAAAAATTAACCAACTTTTTTGTCATTTTGACACCGTCCCCAGGACGGTCGAGGGAGGCTTGGGCATCCCCCAGACTTCTTAGGGACGTCTTCCCGTCCCCGTGTCTTGGTGACGAGTTGGTGGCGGGAAGGCGATGATGGGGGGATGTGGGGACAAGTCTGCATCCTGGAGACGTGCACGACCTAGGGACGAGGGGGCTTAGGGAGGGGATGCGTCTCCGTGTTGCACTTAAATTTTGTTAAAAAAATTGTTACCCTAGCCATCCCATCATCTTAGACTCTATGTAAGACTGGACCAATGTCAAATGACCTATAGAGCAACTGTTTCTTGGTTGTCTTGTGGAAGTTCTAAATTTTTGAGAAATAAGAGTGTGGAGCATGGATTTTTGTGGTCTTTTTGATAAATAGATGATGGTTTTTGTAGTTGGGTTCCTACAACCCTAATGAAAAATTTGTGCCTCTAGAAAAATGTATATTATATTCATTTTCATAAAAATGCTTTACTAAACTTGAGCCTTGTTGTGGCCAATGTTCACACTCCTTAAAATAGCAAATTTTCCATGTCTGGTGCTCCCTTTAGTACTTTGTCCTAGCTTAGCCCATCATTGATTACCGATTAGAGAAGTTGTAAATGGGTTGAGTTTTATCTTATTTCTAAATCTTTTGAGTTTGTGGAGCCTTTATTCATTTTCTTTCGAATTTTGGGTTTACGGGGTTTTTGTGGACTTTTGGTCCATTGGCAAAATTTTTTCATTCTTGTTGTTTTTCGTATCCCCATTTCACAGTTTGTGGGATTGTGGATCTTGTTCGAATGTTCTAAGTTCCCCATTAATCTTGCAAACTTTTTAACCCCGCATTCTTGCTTGGAGACCCGCTTCCACTTGTATTTTCTCATTCTTTCATGCATTGTCAGATTTCCTTAGCTTCCTTGTATTCCCACATCGATTTCCATGCTTCGCTCACTTTTTTGAACACTTGCATTTTTGTTCTTCTTTCATTTCTTGTGGAGTTACTAACTTCTTTTAATTCCTTTTAGACTTGTTGACTTTCTCTAGATTTATGCACTTAGTTCAAGTTCCTAGCTTGTTTATTGTACTTAAAATCTTGCTTTCTTCCTTTTTTCTTTCTTGTAGAGTTGCGAGCTTCTCGTGGACTTCTTGCATTACTTCCAATTCTCCATGCCCTTGTCTCCCCTATATCTCCACATTACCTTTGAGCTCAAGTTTTCTATAATTCTTCAATTCATCCTTATAAAATTTTTCATTTCGTGGGAACTTCTCCATGTCCTAGTTCGCCATTTTTCTTCCCTTTTTTCCTCTTTGCCTTTGAATCGTAGCATTCAAGAATGTAGGTAATTGAGTTTCACATGTATATCATCTTTAATCCTTGCTTCTTTCCTACTTATTTTGCTTTCAAGCTTGATCCTTTCAGTTTCAACCTATCATCATGCTTCAAGATCTTGTATCATCTTGAATTCTTCATTCTTGATCGTAGATGGGTTCCCATTTCTTATGCTCCTTTTGCTTTCTATTGGTGATATTGGATTTCTTTGAGGCTTGGTCTTACTTCCTCTTCCTTCAATTTTTGATAGTCCTAGTCCCTGACACTAAAACTCTACTTTCTCTCTCACCCTTCTTTAAATCCCCCCCTTTCCCAACTCAACAAGCTTTCTCTTCTTGGGTTGCAATTCTTTCACTATTTGATCATTGCATCCTCCTTTGTAGGATCAAATTTCTTTGAACCTTGATCTTCCTTTACCTCCCTCCGCTTCTTTTGTTCTTGGGCATAAGCCTTTGGGATTTCGAATAATCTCTTACCTCAATGGTGAAGCTTATCTTGCATTTTGGACACATGTTCCCCAATTGCCCCACTTTCCTCTTCTCCTTTCCTCATGTTGCCGGTATCAGATTCTTTGTTACTTGATCCTCAATTTTTTTTCCTTATTGAACTTACCTACTTTTGTCTACCTCTTTCCCTTGAAGGAATATGACATTGTTGATCCCTTTTTTCGAGTCCCCATCTAATTTTTCTCCTATTGCATATTTTCAAGCCTCTTCCTCCTCTTTTGACCAAAAAGCTTTAAGTCTCTGGCAACCTTGAAACTTGACCCCATGCACTCATTCATGAATTCTTCTTGGGCCTTTGGAATTTCTTTTCCTCAACGTCACTTGTTCTTGCGTTAGCGGTTATCCTCTAACATTTTGTACTCCTAGACACTATTTTGGAATGTGAGAAAGTGCATGTTCGATCTATCTAACACCTTGCACGAGCTAGGACACCATCATTTTCCCTAGATCCAGGGATGGTTTGAGATCTTTTCAGTATTTGTTTGTCCCTCAAAGGCATGGTTTGTATATAAATGGACATAGTTGTTGATGTGTGGGACATGCTCACTTGTACTTGACTATGGAAAGTGATGCAAGTGTACATGGATGACCTACTAACTTGTTGTCGACTTTGACATTCCTACCTAGCTTGCAGAATGAAATTGCAATGCTATATATGTGTACAATCTAAAAAGATGTAAAAAATGGTTGGCTGTTAAGACAATTTCTAAATTGTCTTAGGCTGGGACTAGGGCATAAGGTGATATGGGTGAGATATACTTTGTAAATGATAGGAATGGTGTTCAATGAATCTAATGCATGTAACTGGATGTCTCCATGGTAGTTTGCAATTATTTAGGTGATGCTCAAACCTAGTTGTTTATCTTATCTTGTGACATTTGCTTGTTTGAATGGAATAGGGGTTAGATGAATTCATTATAACTTCTAATTCACTGCAAATTTATTTTGATGGTCTCTCCTTTGTTTCATTCTGGGTCTTGCAGTATTGAGATGAATTATTAAGTATGTTCATTTTTATGAAGTGTTATTTTTGATTTGTATGGACATACACATCTATTTCCATTTACTCTTTGCAAGTATATCTCCCTCTTCCTTGCAGGTCATGAATTTGTTGCCGATGGAGTAGGCAGAACTCTGATTGGCAAGAGGTGAAACACCATCTCTCCGTCCTTAGTAGTGAAGGTGAAAATTAGGGTTCTACATGCTTTCATGATTGAGTGGTATAACTCAGGGACGATTCAAATCGGGCACAGATTGTTAGAGAATCATGCCATGCATGCCTACACCTTGCACTTTTATGTGAAATGTTGAGTAGATTCAGTTGTGGGGATATCACACTGTTGTCATGTTTAGGTATGTATGCCAGGATGTAGTTATCATCTTAAGAATAGGTTTTACAAGCTGCGAGTTGGTCTCTGGACCAATGACAGATCTTTGGTTCAAAAATTTATTGGGTATGGCTGCTGCTAGTTCAGTTAAGTCCACCGATAATTTGATAAATGTTCTATCAAGGATACCTCTAGGAACAACTCTTAGCTTTAGCTGAGGCCAAAGTTAACGGGAGAATACCCACACTCAGAAATTGGGCGTTAATCATCCATATTATGTTGATGATCCTATGTCCTATTCACTTGAGGACAAATCCCTGACCTTGAAGATAGGATAATACTCTAAGTGCATATTTTGGAGCCAACAGGTCTTTACCCCATGCCAAAAAATAGCTAATAACTAATGATAGCAATGACTTAGATCCACATTGGTGCAGCCAAAGAGCAAGAGAAGCCAACAAAGATTGTCCAAAAAGACAATTACTATTAGCATTACAAAGTACTGCAAACAAAGCTGTTGATATTTCCTTTTTCTGGCCTGCCAATTACATTAACTTGAAAATCCTTATAGTATGTTCAAATTTCAATAAGCCTTAGACAGGGAAAATCAGTGTCAAGGCAGTGATGACTTAATATGTTGGAGGTTTGCTTAAACGTTTGTAGGTATCTTAAAACAAATTAGACTGGAACAACACAAAGAGAACGTTTGCCAATTTATTTGCTTGAAGACCTCGTGATATGAGAACATGTGCCAATTTTATCTGCTTGAGCACCTTGTGATGTGTGATAGAATATTTCATTGAGGCATTTTGACAAACTATTTGAGAGCATTGTGAGTGTATCAAAAATGTATATTGAGCTATAACAAAAATTGCTTCCAAATATTTGAAGTAACAAGAGACCTTATTCAAAAGCAACACACTAGGTGAGGTTTGCAGAATGATGAATTAATGGGCAGCGAGCATGTATGCAATCAACAAAGTCCATTGATTGTGAATGTTATATTTTTGTTTTTATGTTTTGTATATGAAGCTTCTTTTTCCCAATTGATGGGATATAAGGCATTGAAATTTGTGATACAGGTGAATGTTTTGTGTTTACCATTATCAGCAAGCTTCTACAAAGATATAAAATTCTATTTATTGATTTCATTTCAATGCTTATTTTAAATTTGCACAATAATGTTTCATACTTTTGAAGTCTCATGTTTTAATAATTATGTTGATCAGCATCGCTTACAAGATTTCAAGACATTGATATTCTTTTTATGGTGTTTGCTTTAGATGAAATGGCTATTGAATCTTTACTTTCTCTTGTCAAACTGATCAAAACCACAAAATCAAATGTAAGCAAGTCCATAATTTCTAGCATTTATACTTTAATTTGAAGGGCATATACTTAGTGTATGCCAGTTTTATTGCTTTGAATTGAAATATATTTCAAAATGAGTTCCAGGAAATGTTCAAAAGAGGGGTTGAGTGCATCCTTGCTCAAAAATTTGAACCGCATATTTTGTCCTCACAACTCTCGCATGTTTTGGAAGGCATTTCACAAGCGGTCAATAATACAAGCCTCTCAGTTGCTGATGTGTTTGAGGTAATATATGTATGTACATTTCCTTTCACATTTGTCAATGAAACAAAATTTGAAATTTGCATTTATTATATGAATAAATGAATATTAACCAACCTATGCTATCAATATAAAAAGAGTATTAATTTTAAATGGTATAATTTCAAGTGCTAAAAATATTTATAAATATGAATGGATTGTTGCATCCAATACTTGAATTATTCTGTGAGAGTGAGCATATCTATTAGGAGAGACATTTATAGATCATCCTACTGTTAGAAAATTGGAGGAATTGTCTGATGTTTCTATGTATTATCAATCATACTTTTGTCCATTGAAGCAAAAGCTGCTTAGGATCACCTAAATTGAAACTTAATTGCTGTAATTAACCATATAGGTTATAGTAAGTGCGTCACTTTGTAGTTTTGAGACTTGAACTTGCCTCATTGCCGATTGGCCTGCTTTAGGCTTGGGCTTGAACTCAAAGTTGGAAAAAATGTGACATTTTGGCAAAACACAAAAATTTAAAAACCTGTACATTTCAGTTGTCTCTGACAAAAATAAGTGTTGCTGTTATACCTTCAAGGCAGAATGATGTAAAAAACACACACAATTAACCATCACAAGCTACTGTTGAAATATGGAATGGAGAGTTAATATCCATAAACTTTGATATATGTTAGAATATAAAACATAAACATGAGGACTATAAATTAAGGATGAGAGGATTTTCTATGATGTGCCTGGTACTTAGTAGCAAGTGAAGTAGCTGTTCTAGTTACTTCTTAACATTATCCTCCAACACGAGCATTGCTGCTTTTCTGTTTGATTAATTTATCCAAACTATGCCCACCATGATAAAGAGGGCTTCCCACTATTGTTGCATACATAATTAGACTTATCAGATATTGCAGCCATTGCTGAAAGCAATAACTACCAATTGCACATTCGAAGTGTGTTGGCTAAATATTTTGTAAGTCACTAAGACTACAACTTGCAAAATGTGTACTTTAGGCAGCAGTGTGTGAGATTACTCTCAGCAATATGGGAGACTCCCTTTTTACCGCAGGTGGCTTCAAGTAGAATTGAACTGTAACACATACAGTTCCCCTTGCAACAATAATACCGGTGGCTCAGAGATTGACTTAAGAACAATCGACCGAGACAACAGTGAATTTATCTAAAGATGGAGTGATACAAGAGCTCAAAGTCTCTTGTCCTCACATCAAATAAGTACTCTATGTATCTAAGTTCCAATACTGAAGCTCAAAGTCTTCAGTCCTTGGAGTATTACAACCACTATTTTCTATAGTAATCCTAATTCCCTGAAGCTCAAAGTCTTCAGACAACCTGAATTAAAGTGTTCAAATGATACATGCAAGATAAATATTAATTTTGAGAAAGGATTAACTAATGCGACATAAGAACACACTCATTAATTTCCAAAACCGACAACACAAAGTTTGCCAATTCTTGTTCCTTTATTCAAATGCTCAACTTTGCACAATGAAACTCAAAGTTTTCAGAATACACGAGAATTGCCTATAGTTTTCTTGCACACAACAAAAGATCCATATTTACAATGAGCTCCCTCCTTATATAGGAAAACATGAGAGAGGAAAGTGGAGAAGAAAGGGCAAACCCTCAACCACTTTGACTTATTCTATTCTTAGCTCTAACTAACTAACTTTGAACTATTCAAAGCTTATCAACAACTAACTAACTTTGACTTATTCAATGCTGTAGGACCTAATGTCCTTGCAACATGATTACATGCGACTACTGTACATATTTTCGTGTAATCTGTCAAAGATTCTACACTTTTACAAAATGCATAATGAAAGCATCTAAGTGTCTGACAAGACACGACATCTGTTTGCATCATCCTTTGTCGGTCTTTATGCTGCTACAAGATGCTTGATGATTGATGTGTTCTAGTTTGGTGAAAGAATCTCAAACCGAAAGCATCTCTAACCAGAACAGGAGTCTGCATATCGCTCTGCATCATAATGGTGATCACTGAGAGACATCTTTGTGTCTTTCAGTTTCAGTTTTGAAAGGATTCTATGCCTAGAATCATTTCACACTTTACTTTCCATCTCCCTGTCTGGCTCCATCGTGTGGTTGCTCTGGCTTTGTATCCTTGTGTCATAAGAAGAACATGAGAAGATATTTCTTCAACTTGCAACAGGAACTTGCATCATTGAGGAGAAGAACAAACTTGATGCATCTTACTTATGAGTGGAAGAAAGATGAAGAACGAGGTTTTTCTGGAGTACTACATATGAATGAACGACATGCTTTGAGTTTATGAAAGGAATATAGAAAGTGTGTATATACATGGGTAAGTTTCTAAATGCAAGGTGGGGTTTTTAGAATCACTTGCAGCTCATGGAAAGCCATGAAAAAACACGAAAATAGGCTTTTTGGAACCCTTTACACATCTTTGACAGCAAGTCTAAACATGGAACAATGAGATGGAAAAGGTATTTTTTCATGAATGGATATGTCATATGCGTGGTGGACTTCTTGGAGACAAATGCATATTGAGAAAAAGTCAAAAAAAGTGGGCATTTTATTGCATCTTTTTGTATATTGGGCAGCACTTAGTCTCTTTTCATTATTGAAAATATGAAAAGGTGGGCTTTTAATCGCATCTTGCATATTAGAGGAAAAGCACATGCCTTGGCATTTTCTCTTTGTGGGAAGAGCTCGTGTTGACTTTTGGGAAAGATCTTGCATGTTGGGAATCTCCTTTTGTTTTACTCGTAAATGAGATGTTTATGTCTCATCACAAGTCATTCTTCTTTGACATATAAACATGTAGGTGGTCTTTTTATTACATCTTGCATATGGGCAGCACCTTGCATCTTTTCATGCATTTTTTGAAAGTCACCATCAAGAACGGGGTTTTTAATCCCGACTGCATATGAGGATAAATGACATCCTCATATGCAACTTAGAAGAATATGGAAGAAGAAGACGGAAATGGAAAGACAAGAAGAACATGTAAATCTGAAACTGAAATGGAAGATTTACATATGCAAGAAAAATAAATAAAGAAAAACTTCTTCCCTTTGAGAAATGCAAAGAATAGAAAGCCTCTCCCAAACATAGAATTCTGGAAACAATTGAGGATTTCGAATTCAAGAGGAAACTCCAATTTAACACTAAATAGGGAAAGAGTATTATTAGTTTTACTTGCTGATTTAATGCATTTGGACAGCTCAAGATGAAGCTTTCAACAAATTTCCTCCATGCACCTCTGATTGCTTAAATTTAGCAACATGCTTTGAATGATTCAAGCACGTGCCCTAGTTGATAACAATCTTCTTTTTAATAAATGTATTGCATAGAAAGAATGCATTTCGAAATTGAAAAGATAGAAGAAAGACATTTTTGATAGAGAGTCATAAATCTTACCAAAACCGCACAAGAACAGGTTGGAAATCTGCAGAGATTAATGGCTGAGTTCTCTGAGAAGACAAAGTCTGGAAGTTAAAGGACATCATTCCTCCATAAAAAATGCAGCAAGCTATGGAGAAGTTTTAACATTTTTAATGAAAACGTTTATGCATTTCACAGGAAGAAGACGCCATATTTTCACCGTAATAAATCCTTTCACAAAGACCATCGCATGTTTTGGCATTGATTAGTGCCCGCCGTGGTTTTAAATAAAAGAAAAGACATGTCTTTCGATATGTTCTTCAAACACAGATGCTAAAATAAATGCATATGCGTTAGTATTTAAAAACAACGCCTTAGTCTAAGTGAGAACACGGGCTTAGTAAAATTGATATGCATTTTAAAAATAAATCAACGCCATGTGAGTCATAGCATGTCAATGAAAAATGACGCTTTAATGAATAAAACCGCATCATTTTATTTGCTTATAACATATGCTTGTTTATTTAAAATCAACGCTATGTTGTATATAAGCCGCAAGCCTAAGGAAGGGAAAAACATATATCCGTGCTTTGGAATAAGATATGTTTTTTTAATTTAAAACCCACGCCCAGTCACTTAAACAATCACGGGTTTTTAATAAGCCTTAGACATATGCGAAATGCAATGTGAATAATCATGCGTTTTAAACCAAAAAGAACGCCATGTTATCAAAAGCATAAGCTACGGTTTTTAGACGGGCTCTATTACACATGACATTTAAAAACCATATGCACACGTCAAGCTATGACTTGAACATACTCCCAGCCGCGGTTTCCTTTAAAACTCATAAACGTTCTAATTAAAACGTTATGTTAGAAGATTGAAAATCGACGCCTTAAGGGATAGAAACATATCGTTTCTTTGCATATATTAAAAATATTCTACTTAAAAGTAATATAGTTATATTTTTTTAAAAACTAATGCTTATTTCAATAAGTCATAATATATATATTCCGAAAAATATATTACGTCACTAAATCTTAAAATCGTACTGTCATATGTTATTAAAAACATATGTTTCTACGTTTTTAAATTCAATTTCTTTTTAGACTTTTGAATAAAACATTATTTTTTAAAATGTATGCAAAGTAGATCATCATTAAAATGGAAATTGAATACTTATAAATAAATTTTAAATTTATTTATAAATTTCATCTTTTCGTCGTCATTTGATAAAATAGAGAGAACAATCTATAATTTTAAATGCGACTTTAACACTTTAATGATTTGATATGATGTAGAATCATGCTATCATTAAAATTTCAAAGCAAAACTCCGCAGAATGATGCATAATTTTGGAATAGAATTTAAAATCTATTTCACATATAAAATAAGTTTTCATTCTATGCAACTGACAAGAAAAAGCTCATTCTTTTGACAATCTGAGAAAGACGTGCCAACTGCCCGAAAACAAACTGGAAGACAATGACTACAAAACTATGATCAGAACAGGAGCAAAAACAAGAGGCAAAGAAAAGCAAAACAAAAGAAGGACAAAAAGACTGGATGCTTGTAAGAAGTAAAATCGAACAAGAAAAAAGGGATAACTGATCCTGTCAAAATAGAACTCCTTACAAAACATCAACACTTTTAGAGAAAACTCCTACCAAACGTTGAGAATTGCGTAGGGTTGCCCCAATTTTGGGGAATCCAAAATTGAGGACAACAAAGTGTATATGAGATATTGCAAATAGAATTATCACTATAAGTGATAAGGAACATCCTTTATATAACATACTCCACATCAACTTTATCAGACATTCCTATTGATACATTGATATCTATATCATTTGCACATACTGATATTGATTATGTCAGAAATTGCAGTTAGTCTTGGTTTATCTTATATTACTTGTGTAAATAGTATTCAATTGACATAGTAGAAAAGGAAGTTGAAGTAATTGTCCCGGCTTTCCAAACATAGCCAAAAAGGGGACATTACAATTGGCAAAAAGCTATGGGCTTAGAAGCCAAAATGAATAGTCGAACTTCAAGTAGCAATGAAATTTACTAGCAGCAAAATCTAGAGAAATGACCAGTACCATTGGAAATTGGTTGGAATTAGCTCTTCAGTGCCTATTTGTTTTTGAGAATTTGACGTTGTATGCTCAAGTTATGCCTTTTTCCATAAAACTGCTCCTTTAGGAATTCTTATAAGAACTTTAGAATGTATTGGTTGCCTATGTGGCCCTTATTTGAGTCTTTGGGGATCAGTGGTTGGCAATAGGGTACCTAGACAGTCATACGATTAGGGGATGAAATGAGAATCGATTGATATTATTTATTAAACAAAGGAGAGGAAGGATTGTGTGTTTGTGCGCTGCTCTGCTAGGGTTTGGTTGGTACGCTGCCCGATACTGGTGCTGTTTGGTGTTGGTCCTTGATTGAAACAGCGGATGGGGGACTGAATCGGTTGTCCCCATCTTCCTCCCTTACAATAAGGGGGCTGTGATTCCGGATGATTTGGGTCAGACTGCTGCAGTCTTTGTTGTTTCAGGATGGAGATCTCTTGACCTGTCTTCAAGATCTCCTCCTCTTCATCTGGAGTCTTTTTTTCTGAAGAGGAACCAACTTCTTTTGTTAATAAGCTTTTGGGTGTTAGTCTTGTCAAAATGTATAAAGAAGCCTCGTTGGCTAACCAAGAGAAGCCATGCAAGAGTGACCTAGTTGTTTAACGATTCAAGTCCCTGACAAGTTCATGAATGATGCCATAGATGAGCTCAACTTGTCCCTTGTTGGTAAGTTCATCGCCTTTCGTCCTAACATAGATCAGGTTAGGAAATGGGTTGATCTTCATTGGGAAATTAAAGGCAGTGTGAAGATTAGTGCTATGGCAAATGGCCATTTTCTTTTTAGTTTCGTAAATATGGAAGATCTTGTTAAGATCCTTACTGGAGGACCATAGACATATGTTAGCAACTTTCAAATCTTCTTGTCTCTTTCAAATTGGAAGCCAGGGTGTGACCCACAGAAGGATTTAGGGGTGGTTGCTCCTATCTGGATCCGCCTCCCTAGACTCCCCTTAGAATATTAGAAACTTGGGGTTTTTAGAGGCATTGCTAACTCCTTTAGGAGCCTCTTGGCTGTGGACAGAATAACCCAACAGAAATCTAGACTAATATTTGCAAGATTTTTTTGCTAATGTGCCTGTTTTCTATGTTTGTATAAATGATACTTTCGTCCATTATAGCAAAAGCTGGTTAGGATCATCTAAATTGAAATCTATTTGCTGTAATCGACCATATATGTTATAGTAAATGTGTCATATTATAGTTTTGAGACTTGAACTTGCCTCATTGTTGTTTGGCCTGCTTGGGGCTTGGGCTTGAACTCAAAATTGGAAAAAAATGTGACATTTTGGCAAAACACAAAAATTTAAAAACCTGTACATTTCAGCTTTCTATGACAAAAACAAGTGTTGCTGTTATACCTTCAAGGCAGAATGATGTCAAAAACACACACAATTAACCATCAAAAGCTACTGTTGATAGATGGAATGGAGAGTTAAAATTCATTGGCTTTGATATCTGTTAGAATATAAAACATAAACATGAGGACTATAAATTAAGGATGAGAGGATTTTCTATGATGTGCCTGGTACTTAGTAGCAAGTGAAGTAGCTATTCTAGTTACCTCTGATCTAACATTATTCTCCATTATGAACATTGCTGCCTTTCTGTTTGACTAATTTGTCCAAGCTATGCCCACCTCGTTAAAGAGGGCTTCCCACTTTTGGTGGTCCACTTAGATTGTGTATTGATATCCTCCAACTTGGTGAGATCTTAATTGGTCCCCATACATTTTTTTGGATTGTGCAGAGACATGAAATTGTTCAGTTTTATTGGGTCAATTTGTTGAACTTCTTGGAGCATGTGCTCTAGCATAATCCATTTGTGATAACTCTTAGAAGCATTACATGGTTGGCTCACAATTCGAATAGGATTATCAACAGATCACTAGTAAAATGTATAGGGTTTGAATTCTATATAAATGATTCACATAAATGAAATAGACAAAATCAAAGAACACAGATATTTGGTTTGAACCCCTTAAGGATTTCAATATGATAATATATAGAATATTAAGATAGAAATCTATGTGAATAATGAAGACACAATTTGCATAAATTACCCTTTTTGTTAAAAATATGTGAGGTGAGTTGCCCACTCGAGTGTACGCAATGTTGTACCTCTCATTGCACTTTGTAAATTAAGGATATATGAAGGGCCAAAAAAGAGTGATTATGTTGAGAAGCATTATATAGTGACATTAAGGGTAAATATGTTATTATGTACATAATAACAATACACAACTGACATTTTATTTCTTTTAAACTAAAATAAGCGTTTGGTTAGTATACTAAAATAACTGTTAAATAGTTCTAAAAGTAAAATAGCCCAACTATTTAAGTAAATTAAAGAACTACGGAATAAATTTAAAGTAATAAATAAAAATAACTCAGGATTGATGCTTACATTTTTCGATAGATGTATTTAAATATTGTATATACAAACCTACATATATATATACGCCCACACACACACACACAATAAGTCTCTAAAATAAATATCATACGAGTGACATATATATTCAATCTGGAATGCCTATCTTCAGAAAAGTCATCTGAACTATGGAGAGAATTATCCTTCCTGATGTGCCTATTCAATTGATATGTGCAAAATTGATTTAAAAATGTGTGCCTCAACAAGGATATCTATTGGCGTAATGTATGCTACTTTACATCAATGCTAACATTTCCCTAAATTACATCTTAGAGGGCTTGCAGGAACTTGCCATTCATGTTAGCGAAAAATTCCACATGGTTGAAGGGAATCACAATGTATTATTGTAATCATTCGAAGACCAAAATGATTCTGTTGCAAAGAATCAATAAAAGCTCTCAAAGGGACAACATTGAATTTTGATAGCAACAAATGATGATGGAGTAGAGATCTCAATGCATGTCATTTGGCTATATTGCTCACCCTTCAATGATGTTGTGTCCACATGATATGGATAAGTGTGAATATCAGATGTATTTGTAAGTGCCGAGTTAGAAGAACTTGGCAAAATGATGCCAATTGCAATGCAAAGCTATCTAAATAAATGAAGTTCATGAAAAAGTTTTAAGTATTCTAGTTTATTTATCGTGCATTAATCTATTGTATGCCTTTTCTTCCCACAATAATCATTTTTTCTTTTCCATTGATTTGGAAACATGATTACAACCAACAAAAAATAAATGAAGGATAGACGATTGGAAATGAAGCCCACCCAAAAAGATAGAGCTCCAACTGCCAAGATATTCAAGTTATCAACTAGAATGTGTAAACCAACAAACTTAATTAAAAATGTCTTTTTGAATTTGGAAAATCACATGGATGGTTGTGAAGAGCTTGTTGATACCTTTCTAATGCCGTAAGAATCGCAAAAAATGAAAAGAATTGCAAAATCAAACAAATTGGTGTAATATCCCCAACTTTTGCACATCAGGTATATCCAGAATTCAATTTGATGAAGCCTGTAAAGAGAAAATTACAGAAATACATCATAGATCAGTCCATAAAAGAATAAACAAACCAATGTGTTGGAATAAACCCTCTGTAAGGAAGAAAGATGAAGATCAATATTTCAAAAAACAATGGAGATAATAGAAACAAATAGTAATAAGTTGAAACTATGGCCTTTGTCTACCAAGAGGATAGCATAATAATAATCAAGAAACATAATGGCATACAAAGATAAACCATAGTCAGCAGTCATATGGTTCTTCTGCATTCCAATGGTCTCCTTGACATGTCAGCATGCATGAAGAAATCAACCAAGGTTAGGACATGGAGAGGAGACGTGGCATAGTTGTGGGAAGACAACGAATGAAGGAAACTATCAAGTCTTCAAACGACAACGACCTTTATAACCGGATTACCATAAGATATATTTCTAAGGATGTTCACTAAGTGTGAGAGATCAACTTTTGATGATAGCAAGTGAATGAGCGATGCTCATTGCGACTCAACAAACTCATGATCAACAACAACAGGATATCCTTCAATCAATAGATATAATCAAATGTGATTCTGTGAAGATCGGCAAAGTCTATAGCTATTTCGAAATAAAAACATTAAAGGCATAACAACCCCATTAGGAAAATTCATGATTATGGGAGAAGGAAACGATTGATATTAAGGTAGCCATTATAATAATATTGATAGAACAACAATGTTTAGTCATCGATATTAGTAATAAACTAAGCACCTAGGGCAGAGAGCGATCATGAATGGGTTTGATAAAAGCAAATATCGACTTGGTTTATACGGTGGCAGACAATCAAGATATGGACAAGTATTAGCGACAGATATATGGAATGCCATAATAGCAAATATCACAAGACAACAAACATTGTGTCAACCCCTAAATTATGAGGACCAATAGTGATGATGCGTTCATGAGTTGACTGCACTCCATTAAGGAGGGTTAAGAGTCGCACCTTGTAATGTGCCCATCTCCATAATAGAATTTAATAATAAATAATAAAAATATCTTGGAAAAGGAATAAATTATAATATAAGTTATTATAATAATGAAAAGATATAATATATTAATAGATAAAGTATACTATAATAAATTCATAGACAAATATAATAAATTAAATCAATATTATCATTTATATGATATAATTACTAAATATGATATATTATAATAAAATAATATATTATTAATAAATAAATAATAATGTTATTAGAATATAAAATAAATAAAAATATATATGATTATAATTACAAAATAGACGAATGATAAATAATAAATAAAACATATATATATATATTCTATTTATTATAATATATAATCATTCTAAATTAAATATATTGAGATCATTAGATTCAACAATTAAGTTTATGAAAGATGACACACTGCCGAACAGTAAGACTCTGACGCCAAGATAGATAAGGAGATCAATATTTATATTTGGAATGAATCCACGTGATAAATCGACGGGGAAAAGAGGAATGTAAGCACTTTGGAAAGTGACCATTGTGGAGACTATCGTATTACGGTTGCTGTGAGTATTTGAGAGTGTCGTAATATAGCTTCATGTAAATTGAGATTAGTCGATAGTAATCACGTGGGTTTCATAATCATCCAAAGAATATCTACTTGTTACCACAACAACTTGAAAGGCAACAAACTATATCTACATTGCTTGATTAATATTGATATCAATAACAACTTGGTAAGAAATAGACGAGCATCGATTCATATTCGTTGTGTATCAATTCATAATCAGGGTATGAAGAATTAACGATGGATTTTATAAATGGAAAATGATCTTGTGAAAGGAAATATAATAGTTTGGTGATTAGAATCCTATGGTTATCGAGCGAAGGGTGAATGGTGATAGTGACAAGCTTCAACTATTTGGTTTATGCAAAAACATCGACTTAAAGATATAGCGATTAAATAATTTAGATCTTGACTATTTTTTTTTGATCGGTAATCGCTTTTGACTGGAGCTATGAACTAGTAGGGTCACATTGGGGGAGCCCATCCCCATATGATTACATCTCAGTATCTGAGGCATTAACGCCTCTCATATGTGTCTCGTGTTGTGGCCTCATATTCTCTCCTTATATCTCCCAAATCAACCGCCAATGATGTATCGCGCCCTCCTTATAGCTCCCTGCGCGATGGCCATCACTATCAACATCCTCCTTATCTCTCCTCTTTGTCGATAATCCCCTTATACCTCCCTTGGCAGTTTGTCCTTTTGTCTCCCTTGAGGTTGAAATCAACCTGTCGACCATATGTGTGTACCCCCTCTGTGGTGTCGTGTGCTTCGTCAACCGTCAGTGCGTGAAGTCAACCTGTGCGGTGCGGTCCTTGGCTAGCGTGCTTGCGAAGTGACCGCCCTCAACAGCGGTGAAATAATTGTTTCAATGCACCAACGCAGGGCCGTGTTTCGAATTGTTGACCTCCTAGCAAGGAGGCTCATGACTTTGTCGTCACGTTACGGGGTCATCCCAATTTGGACCCCAGCTATTGGTAATCATAATTTATGATCAAATAGCATAGTCAATGAATATATTACCGCAGTGGAAAACAAAGATTATATTATTGATGAGTAATTCAATGCACTAATAACCAGCGATCTAAGTCATAAAGCAAAGTAGCAATTCATTAAAAGGCTATCAAAGTTTTAAGTTGATTGACATTAATAATATTATTGGTATATTCTAAATAGAGGGACAATGTCTCAACAAAGTGAAGGTTTCATAAAAAGAGATGTTAAGACTAACAACCAATCTGATTATAGGAAGGTGCGACTAGCAAAGGGCTGTGAAGGAAGAGACAAAACATGTCTCATTTACTGCATCTCTTCATTTGCAAATGATCACATAAGAATGCATTCTCATTGGTCTTTCAAAGAGTCATGGGATATTTCTTCTTATTTACGTATCTAGCATTGAATTTTCTCTCTTGAGGGAAGTGCATTCTTGGTGAATCGTGACATATATTGTCCAGATTGCTAATCAGACACAACCGCATCTTGCTGATAAAGTGACGCCAATATATTGCATATTACAAACTTTTAATAGATAAAGGAAACAATTTACAAAAAGTAACAACCATTGATTGCATATCGACTATCAACACTACATCTTTACTTACTGCTATAAGTGATAAGGTGTACATACTGATAGCACATTTAATACATAGATATATCAGGCATTACTATAAGTCCATATCGATATTGCATAGATTCATATATTCATAGCAGAAGTAGCAATTGATATTTGGTGCACAACTTTACTTGGTTTTCATTGCTACTATTTGACAAAGTAGGAGGTTGGAATAAGTTAATCATCCCTATTTTTGGACTTGGTCAAGTAGGGGACAATATAGTGGTATCAGAGCATAATTCAGCCATCTTGTGGAAGATAGTTTATGATAACGTATAAATGAAAGAAAGGCAAGAAATCTATGACTGAGCAATTGACAAACGAACTAAGGAATTTTATGGAGCAAACAAATCAAACAAATCAAGCACTCTTGCAAGCATTACAAAATATGGGGAACTCAATCAATAACCTCAAAGGTAACCACACCCAAGGGAGGGATGCAAGCACCCACCATTTTGAAAGTAACAAGACTTTTTCACCAAGAGTCTCCAAACCACCCTTCTTACCCTGGGAAGAATTATCAAGGGAAGAAGAGGGAGTAGACCAACCCACCAATCGTGCCATGGAAAATGCTAGAGCCTATGCGAGTCTCGATCCCGAAATTAGGGAACTTCTAACCTTTAGAGAATTCTGTGAGAGTCAAAAACACGATGCCCCTAGGAGGACAGGGAGATACCCAAACAAGGAACTCAAACATAAAGTAAATAAAATGGTCCTCCCAAATTTGGACGGATATGGGAAAATTACAGCCCATGCTTGGTTGCAAAAATTAAACACCTACTTCACGCTTATCCCGATGATTGAAGAAGATGCATTACAATTTGCCATCCTCCATTTTGAAGGATTAGCACATGAATGGTGGCACCATGGACTTATCTCCTTAGGTTACCAAAATATAACATCCTACCATGAATTTTCTCAAAAACTCATTAATAGATTTGATAAAAAAGATCCAGAATGGTACTTTCAAGAATTAACTCATCTTAAGCAAACAAGAACCATTGAGGAGTTTGCCAACCAATTTCAAAGACTATCTGTTATGGTTCCCAACCTATCCCAAAAGAGGTTGGTTTGCATGTTCGTTGAGGGACTTAAAGATCACATCAAGACAATGATAAAGCCCTTCGAGCCACAAACCTTGGAAGAAGCTATCAACAAAGCAAGGAAGACATAACCTAATACTCTTGAAGACAAACCCGAAGCCTTCACATACAAAAACTCTCATAGGAATGAAGGACCCCAGAAGGACAATCAAGGAAAGCCTTGTTACTTTTGCAAAGAACAATGGAGTAGGGGGCACCAATGCCAAGAAAAGGAAGCCCTCAAATAAAAAGATGACAAATTGAAGAAAGGCATATGTTTCAGATGCAGAGAACCTTGGCAACCAGGACATAAGCGCGAAAAGAAGAGTCAACTCCATAGAATTGAAGCAACACTTGAAACAGAAATGGAAGGAACTCCACATAAGAAAGCAAAATATGATCAAGGGAGTCTCGACAACATCCAATCAAACGATAAAGGAAAAAGAGGCCACTGGAGCTTCGAGGAGGTTCAACCAAAACCATGACATAAATCTAGAAGTTTATTTTAATTGATAATATAGAAATAGTAAATAATATTTTATGTACTCAATTTTTATGATTATTAATAGACATTTAAGATGCAATTTAAATGAGGGGAGAGAGCGACAATCAAGGGAGAATCGCGAAGGGCACCCTATTGTAGTAGCAGTAATGAAGAACCATTATAAGGGCATTCTGTTGCACTGTAATTCAGGGAGAACCGCTAAGAGCACCCTATTGCTAGCACCTTCCCAAGGCTGCAATTAAGGGAGAATCGCTAGGGCACCCTGTTGCAGTAGCATGTTAAGGGAGAACCGCTACAAGGGCACCCTTCTCCTTTGGGATTAAGGGAGAACTGCTAGGGCACCCTATTGCAGGATAAACCAAGGCTGTAAGTAAGGGAGAGTCGTGAAGGGCACCCCATTGCAGCGACAGTTAAGGGAGAACCGCTGTAACTATGTTGTGATTGAGGGAGAATCGCTAAGAGCACCCTCTTGCAGAAGTAGTTTAGGGAGAACCGTCGAGGGCACCTATTGCAGTAGTAGTGAAGGGAGAACCGCTAGTAGGGCACCCTATTACACTGCAATTATGGGAGAACTGCTAGGACACCCTACTACAAGGCAGAGATTACATCTCTGAAGGCCTTGGATAGAAAGATCTATCTTCTAGGAAGGATGGATATGCCAAATATGGAATATTCATAAGGCCTTAAGGTGAGAGGAGTCGTGAGGAGATGGTATCGTAGCTGGAGGACCGCTCTTAATCGATAATGAGATAACTAGAGCCCCAAGAAGTCCTCCCACAAGAGCTAAGAATCCAATCACAAACTCTCCCATAAGGATCGATAAGAGATAAGGTCTCTCCTCAGGACTATAAAAATGGATGTGTCCTATAAGGATATCCATAAGGTCTAAGAAGAGATAAAGTCTCTCCTAGAAACTATAAGGCTTACTCATCAGGACTCATCATGAGACAAGGCAATGCGTAGCTAGGAGCAAGAAAGTGCTACAATACATCAAGATAAGTTTAATCTTTGAATTATACTTAGTAATTTTAAACTGAATATTATGATCTTCAGATTTGATAAGTTTATATATTATAATTCTCACTTCAAATTGAAATTGTCATTTCAGGGTTAGTGTATTCAAGTTTGATGTTAGAGTTGCATAGCAAAAATTACATACATTGAAAAGTTGCATTGCTCGAGGACAAGCAATTTTGGGAAAGGTGGACTGTAATGTCCCCATCTCCATAATAAAATTTAATAATAAATAATAAAAATATCTTGGAAAAGGAATAAATTATAAATTATAATATAAATTATTATAATAATGAAAAGATATAATATATTAATAGATAAAGTATACTATAATATTAATGGACAAATATAATAAATATAATAAATTAAATCAATATTATCATTTATATGATATAATTACTAAATATGATATATTATAATAATTTAATATATTATTAATAAATAAATAATAATGTAATTAGAATATAAAATAAATATATATGATTATAATTACAAAATAGACGATTGATAAATAAAAAATAAAAAATATTTATATTCTATTCATTATAATTTATAATCATTCTAAATTGAATATATTGAGATCATTACATTTAACACTTAAGTTTATGAAAGATGACAGACTGCCGAACACTAAGACTCTGACGCCAAGATAGATAAGGAGATCAATCTTTATATTTGGAATGAATCCACGTGATAAATTGACAGGGAAAAGAGGAATGCAAGCACTTTGGAAAGCGGTCATTGAGGAGACTATCGTATTACGGTTGCCGTGAGTATTTGAGAGTGTCGTAATATAGCTTCATGTAAATTGAGAGTAGTCAATAGTAATCACATGGGTTTCATAATCATCCAAAGAATATCTACTTGTTACCACAGCAACTTGAAAGCAGCAAACTATATCTACATTGCTTGATTAATATTGATATCAATAACAACAACTTGGTAAGAAATAGACGAGCATGAATTCATATTCGTCGTGTATCAATTCATAATCAGGGAATGAAGAATTAACGATGGATTTTATAAATTGCAAATGATCTTGCGAAAGGAGATATAATACTTTGGTGATCAGAATCCTATGGCTATTGAGCGAAGGATGAATGGTGATAGAGACAAGCTTCAGCTATTTGGTTTATGCAAAAACATTGACTTAAAGATATAGCGATTAAATAATTTAGACCCCGACTATTGGTTATCATAATTTATGATCAAATAGCATAGTCAGTGAATATATTACCGCAGTGGAAAACAGAGATTATATTATTGATTAGTAATTCAATGCACTAATAACGAGCGATCTAAGTCATAAAGCAAAGTAGCAACTCATTAAAAGGCTATCAAAATTTTAAGTTGATTATCGGTATATTCTAAATAGAGAGGCAATGTCTAAACAAAGGCAAGGTGTGGTCTTCATAAAAAGAGATGTTAAGACTAACGACCAATCTGATTATAGGAAGGTGCGATTAGCAAAGGGATGTGAAGGAAGAGGCAAGACACCTCTCATTTACTGCATCTCTTCATTTGCAAAAGACCACACCACATAAGAATCCATTCTCATTGGTCTTTCAAAGAGTCATGGGATATTTCTTCTTATTTACATATCTAGCATTGAATTTTCTCTCTTGAGGGAAGTGCATTCTTGGCGAATCGTGACATATATTGTCCAGATTGCTAATCAGACAGCCACATCCTGCTGATAAAATGATGCCAATATATTGCATATTACAAACTTTTAATAGATAAAGGAAACAATTTACAAAAAGTAACAACCATTGATTGCATATCAACTATAAACACTACATCTTTACTTACTGCTATAAGTGATGAGGTGTACATACTCATAGCACATTTAATACATAGATATATCAGGCATTACTATAAGTCCATATCAATATTGCATAGATTCATATATTCATAGCAGAAGTAGCAATTGATATTTGGTGGCACAACTTTACTTGGTTTTCATTGCAACTATTTGACAAAGTAAGAGGTTGGAATAAGTTAATCATCCCTATTTCTTGACTTGGTCAAGTAGGGGACATTACACAGTGTTAATTAAAGATAGGTTAATCTAAAACAATAAACCGATATGGCATGGAAGAAAACAGTAACTAGTGTTTGATAATGGCTATGCCATTAATGGAAATTAACATATAAATGAAGATACATTGATAATCATAAAAGAAGAGGTGTGATTAGTTATCAAGGGAAGCCATTACTACAATACATGAGGTGAGTCTTTTCCAAAGGTGTCTTATCATCCAAACAGAAGATATAAGATGACATTTCAGTCATTCATTCAGGTCATCATTGTGAATAATTTGTCTTTAATTTATTCATCCTTAATGGATCTGCTCTGTTTAGAGCAAATTTCTATTGACATTTGGTGCAAGCATATATTGGCAAATCAAAGATGGCATCTCAGAATTGCAGAGACTAAGGAAGACATACAGACACTCTATCCATCATTGATTGCAAGTAATAACCATAGAAATATCAGAAACAACATCAGATTTCGTTGCAAGTATATATATCCATTTTTGACACAGCAACTCTATCGCTGCTGAAGTGATCTCTGTTTCATACATTGCAAGTGTTTTACTACAAATCAGAAACAACAATATTGTTGCTATAAGCAACATATCAGACTCCATTGGATATACTATAAAGATAAGAATCAGATATAGTATCGCCATAGCCAACATTTTCTCATCAGTTGTTGCATACATTATTAGACTTATCATATATTGCAGCCATTGCTGAAAGCAATAACTACTGATTGCATATTTGAAGTGTATATCAGATATTGCACATAGAATTATCACTATTAGTGATAAGGAACATCCTTTACATAGCATACTTCATATAAGCTTTATCAGACATTGCTATTGATACATTGATATCTATATCATTTGCACATATTCATATTGGTTGTGTCAGAAATTGCATTTGATCTTGGTTTGTCTTCCATTATTTGCTTAAATAGTATTCAATTGAAGTAAAGTTGAAGTAATTGTTGCGGCTTTCCTAACATAGCCAAAAAGGGGACATTACAATTGGCAAAAAGTTATGGGCTTAGAAGCCTAAATGAATGGTGCAACTTCAACTAGCAATGAAATTCACTAGCAGCAAAATCTAGAAAAATGACCAGCACCATTGGATATTGGTTGGATTTAGCTTTTCAATGTCTATTTGTTTTTGAAAATTTGACATTGTATGCTCAAGTTATGCCTGTTTACATAAAGCTGCTCCTTTTGGGCTTCTTATCAGAACTTTAGGTCTTAGTTGCCCGTGTGACTCGTAGTTGAGTCTTTGGGGATTGGTGGTTGGCAATAGGGTACCTAGACACCCATACGACTAGGGGCTGAAATGATAATCGACTGATATTCAATAGTAAACAAAGGAGAGGAAGAATTGTGTTTTTGTGCGTTGCTCTGCTAGGATTTGATCGGTATGCTGCTTGGTGCTGGTGCTGTTTGGTGTTGGTCTTTGATGGGAACAACGGGTGGGGCCCCCAATCAGGTGTCCCCATCTTCACCCCTTCCAATATGGGGGATATTCCTGTGATTTCAGATGATTTGGGTCAGACTGTTGCAATCTCTATTGCTTTAGGATGAAGTTCTCTTGACTTGTCTTTCAGATCCCCTCCTCTACAACTGGAGTCCTTTTTACTTGAAGAGGAACCAACTCCTTTTGTTGATAAGCTTTTGGGTGTCAGTCTTGCCAAAATGGATAAAGAAGCCTCATTGGCTGACCAAGGGAAGTCATGCAAGATAAATTGTTTGACGATAAAAGTCCCTAATGAGTTAATGAATGACGCCATAACTGAGCTCAACTTGTCCCTTGTCGGTAAGTTCCTCGCCTTTCATCCTAACATAGGTCAGGTTAGGAAATGGGTTGACCTTCAATGGAAAGTTAAAGCTAGTGTGAAGATTAGTGCTATGGCCAATAGCCTTTTTCTTGCCAGTTTTGTAAATATGGGTGATGTTAAGATTCTTACATGAGGACGCAGACATATGGTAGCAACTTTCAAAATTTCTTGTCTCTTTCAAAGTGGAAGCTAGGGTGTGACCCACATCAGGGTTTAGGGGTGGTTGCTCGTACATGGATGCGCCTCCCTAGACTCTCCATAGAATATTGGAACCATGGGGATTTTAGAGGCATTGCTAACTCCTTCGGGAGCCTCTTGGCTCTAGACAGAATAACCCAATAGAGGTCTAGACTAATATTTGCGAGAATTTGGTTTCACATGGTTGTTAACTTTGTCTTTCCTTCTTTCATTACTCTCCAATCTCAATTTGGAGCTTGGAACTAGTCCATTGAATATGAAAATGCAAAAGCCTATTGTCAGATTTGCAAAAATTAGGGGCATCTTAGTAATGCTTGTAAACTCCCATCCAACCAAAATCAACACTTTCTCAAGAATATAGATAAGAACAACACCCAGAGGGTATAGGAAAGGAATGTTGGGATTCCCTCTGTTGAGGAGGTGGAGCAAACCCAAAAAATGATTAAAAATAAAGTAATGGATGATCTGACAACATCTTTGCAAAGCTGGTATGGAGAATGAGGTAGAAACTCAACTCGCTAAAGAAAATAGATCAATTTGATCTTCAAAAGACCTGAATAAGGAAGGGAACCACCAAGAAGGAAATAATATCGAGACCATTAAGGATCTGAAACAAGTTGCTGATGACTCTGTTAATGTTTCAAGTAATAATGTCACCGTTGATCTCAACATCGTTGAGTCAATAAAAAATAACAAAAATATGTGGTCAGTGTCTGAAAATAAGGCCTCCAAAATTTGAAAAATGACAACCCTAATAATATCACAGACTTGGATCAAAGGGATGAAAATAGATTAGAAAGAAAACATATAAGTAATAAGGAGAATGTGTAACTGCTTGTTAGTCAGGAGGAGGTTGAAGTTAAAGGGGTAAATAATGATTAGGGAGTGGAGAACCTTAAAGAAAAATTGGCTGTCTTGGGGTTCTCATCCACACCCCCACTGTCTAAACCCAAGGAGCAAGAGGAGGAAGAGTAAAAAATGGAGTGGACCCAAGTGGGTGCCAATACAAAGGTAAAGAAGAAGGGTGATGTAGGAGGAGAAACTAAAGAAGATAGACCATCCCAAAAAGACTGCTCTAGAAATAGAGTGGTAGCAAAAGATGTGGCAAGTGAAAAACAAAGGACCCTTGATGGTCTGTCTGATCCAAGGAAAAAAATGTGAAGCTATCTAAACTTACCTTGTGGGAGGTTATAAGACCAGCTCAATGTTGAGTTGTTCTCTTTAGAATTTGTATCTTGAAGACAGTATCATGGAATATGAGAGGCTTGAATAGCGAGGTTAAGCAAAATATGCTTGAATGTACTTTATTGGATCAAAATATTGATATTTTATTGCTACAAGAAACTTAAATGAAGGAGGAAGTCTTCAAAAAAATTGTTAACAAAATTTTACCCTTGTCTGATTTTGCTGTTAGTGATGCTGAAGGTGCTTCATGAGGCATTGCTACCTTATGGAACCCTGCTTCATTCTCTGGCACCATTTGCCACTCTACTAAAAATAGTTTAATTGTCACTCTGTATAATCCAAAGGCTGGTCAAAATTGGAATTTTGTAAATGTTTATGCTTGGAATACTCGATCCCCAAGAGTTGCTTAATGGAAATCTTTGGCCTCACTGATATCAGACTATTCTTTAGACAAATCAATGCTTGGGGGAGATTTTAACTCCCCGTTATACCCTTCAAAAACATTGGGTGGATTTGAGTATTTCTGTGACAGAATGAGTGATCTGGCTAACTTCATCTTTGATGTTGGCAATCACCTTATTCAGGTGAAATTGGACAGATTCCTAGTGAATGCTCTACATGATTTTCTTTTTAGAAAAAATCAGAAAATCCTTCATGTCCTCATGCTTGGAAATGTCGTCAACTTCACAGGAAAAGACTGAAACCCATCTCCACTCGTTACATTGTCGATTGCATAACCTTCACACAACTGAAGGAGTTTGCAAACATTGCGAGAATAGAAGACTTGGACATAAGCCAAAAATGCAGATGTAGATGCGGGTCTTGCGTTCGCCAAAAGATTCAGGAAAAAATGCTAGCTAGACTGGAGAAAAATGTTGTAGGTGCAGAGACGTGCGGGCCTTGCGAGGGCTAAGAAACATAGAACACGTTGCGATTTTGTGAAACATTGCCACTGAATAGGACAAAAAAACAACAAATGAGGCCGGTCGGGCCGGTAAACATCAAAGGTGGGCCTAAGAGAGATGTAAAAGACTGCAAAATGAACTCAAAAATAAAAATGACTTCCATTACGCGCGACTCTTAGCGATTTGACAAACCCTTCTAAAATATCTTTGAATAAACACCAACGATTTTTAACCTAAAAAAATTGAAAAAGGTTTTGGAAAATATTTCAGGTAGTAAGCCCCGATTTTTTAAAAAACAATCACCAAACTTTATAAAACCCCATCGACCCACTCTAATACCATGAAATGATAATTGATTGGCATTCAATATCAAACAAAGGAGAGGAATACTCATTAAATAGAGATTACGTGCAAAGTTTCTTAAACAGGATTAAAAGACAGTAAAGAAACATTCTAAATAAGAACTAACTATGAAAAGGAAAGTTCCCAAGTGAATGATCATTATAGAAACATTACATAATTACTTTAATAGGGGCTTAGGCATTGGGGGCTAGCACTTGGCACATGGGTTTTGGTCACTCACATGACTAGGTGCATAGCCACCCAAATAAAAATTCCTTTTCAAAAGATTAAAAAAGCAAAAAAATATTTAGCTATACTTTTTTCCACAAAAGTTAAGACGACATGGATATTAAGGTGGCAAAAAAAATTGAGATTGGACAAAAAGCTAGACAACTCAAAAAATCAAGTCATGTTAAAAATAATAGTGCATAATTTGATGTGGTCACATGATAGTACAAATCTAACATTTGTGCTCATTATGCCCTAATTTCTTGCAATATGCACAAGTAGGCAACTCCTTGGATGATTTCCCCTTAGGAGAGGATGTAGAATCTTTTTGGTAAGGAGAAGAAGATTGTGCACTATCCTTTTGTGGCTTTGGCTTGTTTACTGTTGGATCTTTCCTTTCCCTTGATTCCTTTGATTCCCTTGAGTAGCCACCAAAACATGTGACTTAGATGGCTTGAGAACCCCCATGGTGATCAATTTCTCCTATTGAAGTATCAACATTTCGGTGAGTGCATCAAAAGATGGTGTAGCGTATGAACTACTAGTAAACTGTCGGGTTCGGGAACTAGAGACAAAGGCTGCATATTTTGATGAAGCTTGTCCAACAAATTAAAAACCAATTTTGCATCCTTTTTTTCAATGCCACAATCTTTTAGATGTGCCCTAAGCTCATTTGCTTTGGTTACATAGTCTTTGATAGTGTCAAAATTCTTAGGATCTAAGCTTCTGAAATCATTGCCCAACTTGTAGCCCTTGACCTCATCAACCTTGCCATACAAGTTAGCAAGTGTTTCCAAGCCTCCTTAATTGTTTTACACGTATCAATGTGAAAGATGAGATCATGTAAATATACTTTTTCAATGTTCCAAGAGCCATTGTATTTTTAGTGAGCCATTCAACTTGAGCAATAATCATCCCCACACAAACTCTTAATCTTGACTGCTCTCAATGGAGTTCATATGGATGCCTTTCCATGGTGCTGCTCCAAACTCTTGTCCACCCTCCAGTGCTGCTACAACAACCTCTCTTTGTCTCACCCAAGAGTTCTCCTCTTTGCCTCTCTTCCCAGGACTTTTGGCAACCATGGACCTCCTCCTCAGGCCCTTGGACCATCTCCTATGGCCCCATGACAGACCTCCATGTCTGCCCATCTGTAGCTAGTGGACATGCACCTGCAACCACAACTCTATCAACAAGAATCAAATAAACAATTTATAGGGCTAGGTCCTGGTATGGAATCCTCACACTCTCAGGAGCTTCTAGCTTTGATACCAATCTGATGCAGAGGGACATAGTAGTTCCCATTACGATCCAAAACTAATCCATTCTACCTTTCTCTAGGTTGTATTCTTGAGGCATTCCTGACTCATCACCAAATTCATTATCCATCTCCCAATTTTAACTCAGTTACACATCTTTAATTAAGGTCAAATCAATACTCTATTCTATCTTTCTCTATAACTAACTCATAGACAGTTGAGCCATATCCACATTTTAGATTCCAAATCAACAAAACTGATTCATACAAATGTCATACTTCACATCTTAGCAAAACGTCACTGATCAAATGTTTATACCTTTGGTCATACTATCTCCTTACTAAACTTTCCTTGTCCATCTAGGTCCTCACACATATTGTTAGTACAAACCATAGTTATAGGACTCTACGAGTCTGGGCAAGACTCTGCGAGTCTCGAGTCGAGTCCAGGCTTCAGAATTTTTCTGGCTCTGGACCCGGACTCGGCCGAGTCCAGCAGAGTCCTGCTCAAACTCACTGAGTCCTGCTACCCAGTCTCTGCCATAGCCAGCAAGTCAAAAAGGCCAAAAAAAACAAATTTTTAATTTGTTTTAATTGTTTTTCAGGGTTTCAAATGCCAAAAAAACTGATAAGATATCCAAATGCAATACGCTTTGAGAATCGAAAAGGTATAGTTCATTCGCCACAACTACACCATCAAAGCTTACAATAACATCTCCCTGTTAACAGATGACGAATCGAACATGAAATCAACTCTTGTGACCTCTTAAGACTTATTTTAAAAACTAAAATATAAATATACCACTTTCTATTTCAAATCTGTCTTGTCAGCTCCTAGTTGACTCTGTAATGAGTTAATAACAATAAAAATGATCTTTAGGTTCCAAGAAAGTGTTACATTTTGATTTAACAATATCCTATGATCTATTTGTTGATTAGATTGGTGATAGGTTGCTTCCAGTAATTATGAACTATCGTACATAAGTTGCGATGTCCTTTTCATCAACCCCCCAATTCAATTATGTTCTTTCTGGTTAGAATGAGAGAGATGTCTTCTGAGAGAACCTATCAAGGAGTCTCAGTTGTGGGTGCCATTAATTCCATTTGGTGGTTGCATGCAAGTTTGTAATTATTGTCCTAACTGACCTAAAACGTTAAACTATTGCATGCTTGGTTAGATGTTTGATATGTCCAAAGATGCATCATGCATGTGCATGGTGTTTGCATATGTCAATGCCCTCCACCATGTATTCTTAACTCTATCAACATTGCAAAATGGGTGGGGCTAAAGATATGACTACTTAATATTTGAGGTGCAAGGAAAAGTCTAGTAGTGATTGGTATTCTTCAGAAGCATGGTGGAGGAGAGAAGGATTTGAGGAGTTTGTGATCCTGACATGTTTGCATAACACTTGAACAAGTGTTCGACTGGAGGATTTCTTACTTTGCAAAGTGAGGTCTGAAATCCCAAC
>MU226309.1:1849826-1865020 GCA_018584345.1 Thuja plicata
ACCACAAATGAGCATTAGAAGCAACAAAAATGTCTTTAAACTCACTTTTTAGGGTTGTGGACACCAAATTTTCATCAAATTTGCAATAAAATCGCGTTTTAAGTGAAACCGCAGGGCAAATTCGCTTAAAATTCGCTTGAAATTCGAGTTTTTCGGCGAAAAAAAAACCGGGTTCGAACCATAAAAAACCGGGTTCGAATTTGGGTTTGAAAAATCGAACCCTGCCAAAAACAGTCGAACCCACAGTCGAACCGGACCCGAATTTCAGACCGGTTCGAATTTGGCAGGGTCCGCAGGGGGTAGGGGCTGAACCCGGTATCCTAAATTTATATATATATCTTTTTTTTTGTATTTTTTAAAATATGAGATTCACAGTACATAATTAAATTATTCAAACAATTCTGCAATTCGAATTACATCAGAATTCTGAAAGTTCTTTTGAAAGAAGCAACAATTCTAATCAAACTTAAGCAAATACAAAAACCAAAATAAATACAACTAATTTCTTAAAGACCTGTTATGGCATCAATCATGGGATACTAGCCGCGACAGCCAGGAGATTCATTGCGGCAGTTGTATGGAGTTGCGGTAGGAAGAATATATGCCGTTTTCCGCTTATAAAGAATTCCCAATGGCCATGGTTCCAGTTNTGATAACACTGCGATTTTTTATAATGAAAATCGATTTCCTTCAATGCAAATTGATCCACAATAAGAACACAAATCGCTGATATAAATCCCTTCAGCTCTAAGTGCCAATGACATGAAGAATTAACAATTCTTCAGCATATTTCAAACACAAACCCTTGTCACCAATGCTCAACAATTTCACAAGTTTTTCCAAAATGAATAAAGGTAAGAATGAAAGCTTTCAAAATCCTGTATAAAGAGCTGAAGCTTCATCATGAAGGCTCGATAACAAGGCTTCAACTTGACTCATTTCATGACTCAAAGCTCCAAGCTTATGATATAATAATTTGAATATACAAGCTTATCATATTCAAATAATAGCCTTCATTAATTTAAGTCCAAACCCAAAGTCAAAAGTTTATCATTAATAAATAATGAGTTGACTTAAATAATGGCTCCAAGATATAATTAATCAAGCTACGCTTAATTAATTAAATAAATAATCATTGCAAGCCAAACAAACTGCTCTACACTATCAAGTCAACTGTCCGGACACCCTGCCAAAAAATGGAAACTGACAGGCGAAGACTTACTATAAATAGTAAGTTCTTACCAAGAGACCCCCAAATCCAGTCATTAGCCCACAAGGGTCGCAATGATGGGCTAATAATCATGTCCCCCAGATACCTGCTAAATCGGGGGCATCACAATCCTACCTCCCCAAGATTGCTTGTCCTCAAGCAATCGCAAACCGGGTATTGAAGAATATCCTCTGATTCCTAAGTGGCATCCTCAACAAGTAAACCATGCCACTTCACCAAAAACTCTCTAATGACTCGTCGTCGCAAATGTCTCTCTCGAGTCTCCAAAATAATCTCAAGAATCAACTCCAATTTCCCCTCATCATCTAGGGGTGGCAAAATAGAGGACGGAACAACATGCCTGCCTAACGCCTTCTTTTGGCGCGATACATGAAAAACATTATGCAGTCTGTTGTCCTCTGGAAAATCCAGCTCATAAGCAACCTCGCCCACCCGTCTAACAATACAGAAAGGCCCATAATACCGGGGGTTGAGCTTCTCAGCTCCGCTCTTCCGGATAGATAACTGCCTGTAGGGCTGCAACATCAAATAAACCGTATCGCCAACTTGGAAAGAGCGGGCAACCCTCCTTTGATTAGCATACTGCTTTTGCTGATTTTGAGCTCTTCGAATATTGTCTCGCAATGTCCCCATAATGTCCTGACTGTCTTGCAACAAATCACCTGCACTGGGAACTCTGCTATCACTGAAAAGAAAATCCAAGAAGCTAGGAGGATCATATCCATACATAGCTTGGAAGGAGTCATCCGAATAGACATATGGTGAGTAGAATTATAGAAATACTCACATAAATAAATCCACTTCACCCAAGCTCTTTGCTGAGCATATACATTATTCCGAAGATAGCCCTCCACCCATTTATTAACAATCTCAGTTTGACCATCAATCTGAGGGTGGTAACTAGTACTGGGAGTCAACTCTGTCCCACACAACCTAAAAAGCTCCTGCCAGAGGTGACTCATAAATCGGCTATCTTGGTCACTTACTATATTTCGGGGTAAACCATGGAATCTGAACACCTCTCGGAAGAATAAATCTGCAACCTGACTCGCTGAAAAAGTAGCAATGATCGGAAAAAAGTGAGCATATTTCGTAAGACAATCGACTACCACAAAAATGCAATCCCTACCCTGGGCTTTAGGCAAGCCTACAATGAAGTCCATGTAAATGCACTCCCACTTCTGCTCAGGAATGGGTAATGGATGCAGTAACCTTGTTCTGCGTGTTCTGCTGGCAAACAAAACACTCTCTAACATATTGTTGCACATCATACTTCAAGCCTTTCTAAGTAAATCTCTCCCACACCTGCCTATAGGTTTTGAAAAATCCGGGATGCCCAGCTAAGGGAGAATCATGGAAAGCTCTGAACACTACAAACCTGACACTCGATCCTGGAACCAACAATACCCTCTCCTTGTAAATGATCAACTCATTCACAAGAGTATACCTGCTGTCCTGTATGGTCCCATCAATAAAACCAGCTGCCCACTGATCTCTAGCATACTTTGCAATAATCAAATACCTCCAATCCTCAGATATCCCTGTCATAGCACACAAATAAGGCCTCCGTGAAAGTGCATCAGCGACCACATTCTGTGTGCCCTTGATATAAGAAATATCAAAATCATAAGATTGTAGTTTACTGACCCACTTCTGCTGCCTCTCATTGAGATCACGTTGTCCAAGGAAATACTTTAGGTTGTTATGATCAATTTTTATGCAAAACTTACTATCAACCAAATATTGCCTGAATTTAGCCAAAGCATGCATTACGACTAACATTTCTTTGTCATATACACTGAAAGCTCTCTCAGGTACCCTGAGCTTCCTACTCTCAAAAACAATGGGATGGTGATCTTGAGAAAGTACCGCGCACCAATGCCCTCACCAGAAGCATCACAATGCAAATCAAATGGTCTAGAGAAATCTGGCAACGCTAGAACCGGGCATGATGTCATAATCAACTTGAACTTCTCAAAACACTCCTGTGCCTGAGAGGTCCACTCAAAAGCCCGCTTACGGGTCAAATCAGTCAAAGATGCCGCATGCCGTAAGAATCTCGCAACAAATCTGCGGTAGAAAGCACACAGACCAATGAAACCTCTGAGCTGAGTCAAGCTCCCAGGGGTAGGCCAATCCAAAATAGCACGAACCTTATCAGGATCTATGTGCACACCCTTTGCACTGATGATATGACCAAGGTACAACAACTCAGTCATTCCCAAAGCACATTTGGACTCCTTTGCATACAAGGAAGCCCTATCCAAAATGCCAGTACAGTAGCCAAATGAGCAAGATGGTCATCCCATGTCTTGCTATAAACCAATATGTCATCAAAGAAAATGAGAACAAATCTCCTCAGCTGACTGTGGAAGACCTTGTTCATGGTAGACTGAAAGCTGGCCAGAGCATTAGTCAACCCGAAAGGCATGACTAAGAACTCAAAATGTCCACAGTGACATTTAAAAGATGCCTTCTCTATGTCCTCCCGCATTCGGATCTGATGGTAACCCGACATCAAATCAATCTTAGAGAAAAAGCATGCACCATGCAACTCATCGATGTGCGGAATAGGATACTTGTTCTTAATTGTCCTCCGATTCAGCATCCTGTAGTCAATGCACATCTTGAGGGTACCATCCTTTTTCTTCACCAAAACTATTGATGAAGCAAAGGGACACTTACTTGGCCTAATATGCCCCATAGAAATCAGGTCCTGAATTGTTTTCTCTATCTCATCTTTTAGGCGCTTGGGGTGCTGGTAAGGAGTAATCATAATGGGCTTAGTGCCCTCCTCTAGCTCAATAATGTGCTCAATGCCTCTGCCAAGTGGTCTACCATGTGGTAAATCAATAAACAGTTTAGAGTGTTTAGTACCGAGCTCTTGTATGTCAGGGTGATAAGCTGATTTCCCTGACTTATCAAGCGAGGGCAATATCTTGCATTTTGCTACCCGCTTAACTGCATCATGGCTAATGAGACGCTGTATACGTCGAAATGACATAGTCTTCAGATTCTCCTCCTTGGTTGCCTTGAGTATATGTCTCTTACCATTTACTTCAAACTTCATCTCCATATCTTTAAGGCCGAGATAAAAAGCCTCAATAGAGTGCAACCAGCTCATACCCAAAACTAAATCAGTACCTCCCATGTCAACCACATAAAAATCAGTTTTAAACTTATAATTGTTTAGTTTCATGGGAAGATCCAGAATCATTCTGTCACACTTCAGAGTGTAACCATCAGCCACCTTAACTCTAATGCCCTCAAACTCCTCTGTCTGTATGCCTCTCTTAGAGACCAAACGTGAATCTATGAAGTTATGGGTGGCACTTGTATCCAACAAGGCAATGACACGCTTCCCTGCTAAGAGGCCCCTCGTCCTGAAAGACCCCTCTTTCTGCATGCTAGAGAGGTTTCCAACCTTGAGGTGGGAATCCTCATTCACCTTCTCACCGTTAACTGCTTCTTCATGGCTTTCTTCTTCATGATCAGCTTGCTGCCCCTCAAAATAAGAATTATGCTCATCCTCATAATACCACTCCATGAGCCTATTTCTACCCTTAGGCTTTAATGGCCATTCATGCTTTTCATCATAATGACCCTTGCAATAAAAACACAATCTTCTTCTCCTCAAACGCTAAGTGTTTCTGGATCTAAGGGTCCTGTCACAGGTTTCTTGAAATCTGGTCCTTCATTTCTTTTTGGAGCAGCCTTGTTATCATAAGGAGGAATAGATGGCCTAGGAGGAAATTTATTACGTAGAGCTGAAAACTCCAAGTCTCTTGCCTTTTTCATAGCCATCTACAAAGATGTAGGGTCAAAAGACTTAACCCACCCCCTAAGTGGTTCAACTAACCCCTCACTAAATAGCATAACACGTCTCCTCTCTGAAATATAATAAACCATAACTGATACTCACTGAGAAATGCATCCAAACTACCTGTCTGCTTGAGATGTGCTAGCTCCTTGAAATAGGACTCTGGGTCGTTCCTGTCAAATCTTTCTACTAACCCATCCACAAACTCCTGACAGGTTACAATCTGGTCGTGGTGTAAGGAGACCAACCCATGATACCACCAATCATGGGCTATACCATATAAATGTAGAACAACAAACCTAATGGCGTCCTCTTCAGACATAAGACGTAAAGACAAGTATGTGTCCAGCTTGTGAATCCAAGCTCTGGCTGTCATCTTGCCACTCCCATCAAAATGTGTCAAAGTCAATTTGTTGGTTGCTTGTCTCAATTCATGATTCACATGTCTTTGTCTCCCATCTACTCTACCTTTAGAACGTTCTCTCTTCTGAGTCATGAACCTGTCAAAATTAAGATGTTGCTTTACTTCGTGAGGTTAAGCATCCCACTCTGTATGTAAAGCCAATATGTCATCAGTAAATGAAGCCTCATCATCAAAACTAACATCATCAATCTCAGGTCTCAAGAAGGTAAGACGTAGAGGCCTATCCTGTGTACCTGTCAAATCAACTCTAGACCTATGAGAACTAGCTGAGATATTCCTAACATCTCTATCCCTGCCTTGATCTTGAGGCAAAGAAAAATACGCTGCAGAGTATCTGATAGATTCGGTAAGACAATCGCCATCTGTTGTTGGCCAGCTGCCAATTCTTGCTGACTTCGTGCAATATTCCTGAACACTGTCGTAGCCTCTCTGTCCTCATCACTACCTGTATTACTTGGAATTCTGTCTCCCATATTCCCTTGTTCTTGATCACCAGGTGGTGGAGAATTCCTGCCTTTGTGAGTTTAATGACAGCCTGGTCTATATTTGTCACCTTCCATTAATTAAGCCCAATTCCCTGCAGGCTGGCAAGAAAACTGCTCTGATACTACTGTAAAGAGCCTGGGTGCTCTAACACTAAGAATCAACTGCAATTGTTTTTCCTCTTTCTCTGAAAATATGTTTTGAATTGTTTTGCATGTATATATATATATATATCTTTTTTTTGTGTTTTTTAAAATATGAGATTCACAATACAGAATTAAATTATTCAAACAATTTTGCAATTCGAATTACATAAGAATTCTGAAAGTTCTTTTGAAAGAAGCAACCATTCTAATCAAATACAAAAACCAAAATTAATACAACTAATTTCGTAAAGTCCTGTTATGGCATCCACCATGGGAAACTAGCCGCAGAAGCCAGGAGATTCATTGCGGCAGTTGTATGGAGTGGCGCTAGGAAGAATATGTGCCATTTTCCCCTTATAAAGAATTCCCAATGGCCATGGTTCCAGTTTCGATTAACACTGCGATTTTTTATAATGAAAACGGATTTCCTTCAATGCAAATTGATCCACAATAAGAACACAAATCGCTGATATAAATCCCTCCAGCTCTAAGTGCCAATGACATGAAGAATTAACAATTCTTCAGCATATTTCAAACACAAACCCTTGTCACCAATGCTCAGCGATTTCACAAGTTTTTCCGAAATGAATAAAGCTAAGAATGAAAGCTTTCGAAATCCTCTATAAAGAGCTGAAGCTTCATCATGAAGGATCGATAGCAAGGCTTCAACTTGACTCATTTCATGACTTAAAGCTCCAAGCTTATGATATAATAATTTATATATACAAGCTTATCATATTCAAATAATAGCCTTCATTAATTTAAGTCCAAACCCAAAGTCAAAAGATTATCATTAATAAATAATTACTTGACTTAGATAATGGCTCCAAGATATAATTAATCAAGCTACGCTTAATTAATTAAATAAATAATCAATGCAAGCCAAACCAACTGCTTTGCACTATCAAGTCAACTGTCTGGAAACCCTGCCAAAAAAGGGAAACTGACAGGAGAAGACTTACTATAAATAGTAAGTTCTTACCAAGAGACCCCCAAATCCAGTCATTAACCCACGAGAGTCGCAATGATGGGCTAATAATCATGCCCCCCAGACACCTGCTAAATCGGGGACATCATAGATAACAAGATCACGACACCAAAGGTGGAATTCCTCCTACAATCAAGATATGCAATTCCTTAAGTGTCTCCTATGCAAGCTACTATGAAATGCATTATCCTAAGTTAAGTGTAAATAAATGAGAAATTAATTACTCCAACATGTCCAAGTGTAAAGAACATTTTCTATACCCTTCTAAGTTGGAACCCCCTTAGCTCGATTCTCACTACATAAGTGTGCATCTCCAGTAGAAGCCACACTAACTTGTAATGCATCATTTGTTGAATACATCTCCTCACCTCTCAAAGTATATCCTCTAAAGTAATAATGAAAGGAGTTTGATCATCAATCGTGGTAGTGTTATTGACACAAACTGTTGAAGTCTTAAAATATTTGCACAAAAGCAACAACATTTGAACTTCTTTGCCTATGCACATGCTATTAGTTTATTGAGTACATTTCTTTGAGTGATAAATTTATGTTCATTTGGAACCCATAGTGTATGGGCCTTGAACAACTAACAACAAGCTCTTGTGATATATGAGGTTTTTTAGATGAAGATTCTTCCACCTTATTTAGGATGTGAGATCATCCTATTGTCCTAATAAAGTTGACGTATAATTGAAGGATTCATATGAATCCATTTCTGTAGCTCAGCAACATCATGCAGAACTTGATCTAGATTGTTGTAGATAGTTCACAACTTTAGGTTAACCATAGTTGCATGGAGTTTCTAAATGAGTGGATGTGTTTTAGGGATGGTATACCAAAGACCTTGATTTGATGATGGTGGGGGATTACTGCTTGTTTTTCGCGAAACCCATCACTCATGAGCCCAATTTTTTTTAGCTTTTTTTGTTACAATTTTTTGTTAAATAAGGCTCAAAAAAGGCCTGTACAAACTTTAACAATTTAGGAAACCTTGTGAGCATATTTTATCTAGCTTGGGGAATACTCGGTATTCAAACTATGTCAGCAGGTTTTAATTTTTTCGTAAATCATATTTGAGTATCATTGTGGTCGACCAACTTTATCAAGAACCCTTTTGTAGAAAAGTAAATCTAGCTTCAGACCATCACCTAATAACGCTTGCAGAGAGCTTGTGGTGAACTATGGAATAAGTCATATATATCTTTTTGTTTCAAGCATTTCTTTCACTGATATATTTGAGACCTCATTTACAACAATATTGTTGATAAGATCAAAGTAGAATTTACTAATGCTCTTTTAATGTACACATGCAGGCCTTAAACCAGTTTAGTATTCATATGCCAGGGAGAATGAGAGAGCTAGCCCACTTGTGGGCTGCTGTCATATATGATAAACTGCTTAGCTCTGATGACGCTGAAAGAAGGATAGCAGATAGTTACTTATGGATGATGAAAGCAATAATCTTACCTCCTACACCACTTCTTGCCAAGGTGGGTGCCTAGTTTGTTTTGCCTTGTCTCTGATTTTGTTGTCATTTTCTTTGTATTCATAAGTTATAGAGTATAATTTGTTTCTTCAACAGAGCATATGGGTATAACTTTTTTATGAAGCTGTAGAAGCCTGTAATATTTTTTTGTGAGAGAGTTTGGCCTTTTCTAAGGATAGAAACTACAGTTGACATCAGTGGCATTACAGATCCTAAGGGTCAACATGCTAAGTAATACGATGAATAGTGAAATGTTTATCCGATATTTTGGTTAGGGGAATTTGTTACTTATCTTCACCTTGTAATGTTAAAAGAATATGTTTAGCTATTATAAGAAGGTTGTCCGTTTCATATGGCATATATTCTCTAGCTTGCTCTATGTATTCCAAAACTGAAGTGGCTTATGATATTGGTATTTTTCACAAGAATGTAGTATCACCATTGTGCTACAGCTTGCACAATGGTGTACAATTCTTTTTCATAGGGTGAAAGTGTGTTGTTGAATATCTTTGAGTGACAAATGACTGGATGCCCGTGTTAGGTGATAACAGCATTGAGTCCACTTTGATGCATCAGTTTTGATCTTGAGTGGTACTGCAATATCTGGCATGGCTAGGAACAACATTGCACAAAGGTGCTACTTTCATTGAAAAGTGTGTCCCCTGGCAAATTTCCATCACAAATGAGTTCAGTGCAAGTGTGAAAATCCAAGAACAAACTTGAAATAGAAATTCGCAAGTGAAAGAAAATTCATTAGGTGTTGTGAGATTACCTGTAGTTGATCAATCTTTTTTTAAGTTTCATCTTTTCTAGATCTACTAGATGCCCTTTGAGTCAATGATGTAGCCTAGGAATTAGATGTGCTCAACAGCAAATGTAAACTTGTCAAAGTTAGCTTGCTACTTGTGTTTGCACGGTGTGTCTAATTTCTCCTTAGTATCCAAGTAGATGAAAATGAAGGATTTGTTGTAAGGTTTGAGGAAATCATTCATAAGACATGTGAATGTTGCTGCTGAATTGATCAAGCTGAAAGTCATAATTAACAACTCATGCAATCCTCATTTTGTATTCAAAGTTGTCTCCAAATGTATTAAAGACTGGTAGGAGTCTAATGGTAACTTGACTTTAGATTGATCTTTATAAAGTGTTCTGCTCCTTGAAGCTGGTTTAAAAGGTTGTTAGTGCATGGTAAGAGTCACATATTCTTCAATGTTTTCTTGACGAGTGTGTGGATGTTAGTGTAGAGGTGCCATGAACGATCTTTCATTGGAGCTGAATATGACATGGAGGTCTTGGCCTAATCTTTCCTTGATTTAGGAGCTCTTGTATTTGCCACAGGTTATCATTTTATCCCAAATTGACTTGGAATATAGTGGGCTGTTTAAAATAGTAAATCTTGTAAACATGTTGATTTAAGGATTTATCGTGTAGTGTTTTGGGATGCCCTTAGGCTAACAAAAAATATTTTTATGCTATTGCAAAAACTGAGCAGTTTATTGCTACTGTAGTGTTGCACATTATTGTTGGTGCTTATGGCCAAACCGTGAATAACAAAAAGTTTTGTATTGGAGACATTGCTTAAAATTCTAACTTCTAGATTGCCCTAGAAGCAGTCTTCAACCTTGATGGTATTGATGGTGGACTAATTATGTGGGAAACAACACAATCATAACCATATAGCTTGTTGAGTAGAATTCCTCATGCTCGAGTGATATGACAGCAGAGGTGATTACATTGTGCATGGGCTTAACTTGATACTAAAGCATGCATTGGATTTTGACTTGAATGTCTTCCATTTTGCTACCAATTGAGAGAGTGTGGTTGAGGCTTTTCCTCATTTGTGAGCTCAAGGTGCTTGATTGCTTTTTGTTGGCCTTGAGACAAGTAGGTTTTGAGGATTTGAAATTGAGGTTTATAAGTGCGTTTATGTATTCCTATCCAAAGAGTCCATTTGAATGTGGATGCCTTTAAATTTGTGACTAGGTGTATGTTGGTGTAAGAAAGGAAACAAAGTTGGACTATCTCATCTATGTAACAAGTTGTTAATTGTTGAAGGTTGAGGTTAATTATAGTGTAATGAAGTTGAATGGCATAGGCCAAATATCTCTTTCTAAAATTTCATCTTTACTTATTGGCCAACCCTCTCATGTTATGGTTCGATCGAATGATTTTTTTCGTACTTGTTAAGTTAGTGACACATATGAAAATGAGCGCATGTTTTTTCTTGCTTCAAGAAATTGTTATTCAGATTATAGTGTGGCTAGGAAGCACTTGTGATTGGGGATCACATGTTGCATACAAGATTGCATAGCTACTTGACATAGATTCAAGTTTCAAATAACATTTTTGGTCACAGTTTTTTACTTTTATGATAGCTATGTTATTGTAGGATGAGAAAAGCTAGAAATTTTAGTTTTGAGATTAGTTTCCCCAAAAGTACAAGGTAGAGGAGAAAAATCTAATAACGACGCTCAAGTTCTAAACTTCTACCAATTCATTAATGGCTTCTTGTACAATAGGTATTGGATTGAGTTGATTGTTGACACATGATGAGACAAATTATTCAAATAATTCCAAGGGAAGCATGTGAAGGTGTCACATTTTTACTGTTGCGACACATATCCTTCCAATAAAGGTTGTTCTGATAGGTGAATTTTAATCTGTCTTATTTTGAGAGATGGATTTTTGCTTGTGAACTAAGCCAAGTGATAGGCAAGACATGAGTTATTTGAGAGATAGGGCATCAACTTTATAGGTTTGAAGGAGAAGCCCAATCACCTCTACCAATGGATATAAATCATCAAGCAATAATTTTTTTGATGAAATAGATGCAAATTAGAGCATAGCCAAATAACTAATTAAGTCATTCTCTTGCATTACAATTAAGGCAAAAAATTGTAAATAGAAAGATTGAGAAGTGTTCAATGCATAATTGAATCATTTTCTACATAGAGTACTTCATTTTAGGCATGTATACCATTTCGCATAGAAGGTATTGGAGTAGGAATGCAAGTCTTCATTTGTAGGTGATGTGGACTGTAAAAAGCCTATAGAAACGTTAGAGCTAAATTCTTTTGGCAAAACATGGAGGAAGATAAACTATAGTGTGTCATGGAAATGTAAGGCTAGCAAAACATTGTATGGAGGGTTTTGTCTCAAGTTTTTTTGCAGCCAAATTCTATTCCTAATTATAAATGGGAAATTGTATTTTGTGAACTTTTGAGCTTTCCAAAATTTGAATGTAAGAATGAAATTTTCGCTGTATTTTGCCAAGCTTTATTTCTACCGTCTGTGTAAGTGACATGTGATCCCACAATATAACATTTGGGATAAAAAAATGTGTCTTCTAGAGCAATATTTTGTGCTTAAATATGGAATTTTACTAGTTTGTTTTCAATACTCTTTAAAAGGAGGAGAGCATGCTATGTACTAAAGTACACTATATTAATAGACTGATATTTTATTTTTTTAGCCCATGTTATTAGTTTCATTGTTTATTTTTCACTTCGTCTGATTAAGATGAAAGTAGGGTTTACTTTCCCATTTACTACATAATAAGGGGAAACCTGAAAACATGTATTTTTAGTTTTTGTTAGTTAAGCAAGTGTGTGTAAAGTTGGGTTTGTAGGTACAATCCATCTTGGGTGATCAAGTGTTCCTATGTGTGTCTAATTTTAGTAGGGTCATGAAACAAGAATCAAGCTGTTTATTAGTCATGATTGTGAAGAAGCAGTTTTCTAGAAAGGAGTTGTTTGAATAATCTTTTATACATCCAAAAAAGATTGATACATGGTTGAAAAACTCAACTAAGCAATAACTCGACTAACCCAAAATTTTTAAAAACTCGGGATTCACCAGAAACTCGGAGAAAAACTTGGCAATAACTCGACAAATTTATCAAACATTTGAAAATATGTAATTTCTTAAAATATCCCTTAAAAACACACATACATCAGATTTGTAGAACATATATTGATTCCATCATCTATAAATCAAAGTTTGAGTTAAATGCATAACATATATTGAAAAACAAGTGCAACATTTGAAAAAAATTGAGTTCAATACATATCGTATTCCACAACACAACTACAACCTCTGAATACATATTAAGTTCAAGTTTCAGTATAATGAAAATTGGAAATTGTAAATTATGTCAAAAGATTGTTGCCGTTGGGTAGGTAGTTCTTGTAATGTCCCCTTTCTAGTATTCACAACATAGGTTGTCATTAGCCTATTTTCCCATGGTCCTGTAGACTAAAACCAGGACATAAAAGGTACTTAGAGGCCATTTGGCCTAGGCAGTTTTGGTTGTAGTTCATTATGAGGTCATCTAAGGCAGGTTTGGGTGCACTCACTATTTATAGTAAGTCATTTTGGGCATGTGTGGACTTCCAATTGCAGTGACATGTTGATGGTAATTGTTTAATATTGACAAGAACGATTATTTATCATTGATATGATTTATCGTGCATTAATAAAGTTATTTTATAAAGTTAACTTTAATTATTTAACTTTATTATTGTATATCCTATAATTTGTGGGAAATATTTAATTTAAATGGGCCCCTATATGTTATAACACATTGGAAACATAAAAGGTAAATGGGGAAATATTAAAAAAAAAGCAATCATGAAAAATAAGGAGCCGCGAGAAAATAGGAGCCGCAAGAAAATAGGAGGAAAAAAACAAATCTCAAAAATAGGGAAAGACAAAAGTGTTATGTTATTTATCCCACATTGACAAAGTAACTGTGAGAGCTCTTGTGAGAACAAGATAAAACGGATTGAAGAGTTTCCTTTCAGCATGCTTGGAGATATATGAAATTTATGAAATTGTCTGGAGGATTGATATTCTTGGGCTTGTAGGATGGAAACCCTCTTCGCTATCATTCACTTTGCTGTTGAAAGATACAGTCAGGAGGATTTGGTTGAGCTTAAAGGTAAATATGATTTCATTATCTACGAAGTCTAGACCATTCGAGGAGATTGCCTGAGCTGCTGGAGTTGAGTTTGAACTACTAAGTGCTGCATATCATCTTCTATAAGCTGGCCATACATATTATGGGTTTATAAACAAAGTATGTTGGATGTAGCAAGTTTGAAACAACGTTTTGGGCAGCGTATCAGGTTTGGGACAGAATTTTGGGACTTCTTTTGTGGTATGCATTCCTTGTCATTTTAGTTTGAGCAGCAATAAGCACTATATTTGTAATCTGAACTGAGCTTCATTGAATATATTATATTGGCATTGTAAATCTGAATATTGAAAATAAATATCAGACTTAGAGTTTGAGTGGGTTGCTCATAATGTTGTCTATAGTTTAATGGTTGCAAATGAGTGATTAGTTTCAGTTATATATATGCTGCTATTAGTATTTTTTTTTAGCTGGATAATGGGCCGTAGCCGAGATTTTCTTAATTATAAATAAAGAAAGTTTACAAAGACCCTGGTTCAAAAAAGGGCATACCGGCATGAAAGAACCAGGAAGAAAACCTCCGGTTGTAGCCCAACAAATAGAAACCTAGTATCCTAATATAATTATATCAAAATGGCCATCTGCGATAGTCAAATATATTACAATTAATACAAAGATTTTATAATATAGTTTCTTGTGTCTCCAGGATAATCTAAGCCTCCCAGTCTTGTTCATTCTGGTCCTATCATGGTGAAGTAATAATTTGTTCCAAAGTTGTCTTTAATGGAATATATTTGAATTCTGATTCTCTGCTGCTTGCACAGTACGAATAGCAGCTTCCAACACAACTTAAAAGAAGGTTAGTCCTCAAATCAAATGCCCAATCCTACTAATAAATAAGAACTAGTTAAAGGATGCTTACCCATTCTGTCATTTTGAATCTTGAGGCTGGAAATTTATACCACTAAAAACATATATACCTGATTACCATTACTGATTTTATATTTATGCATATGTTCCTGTATGTGTTTTTATCAAATGCCACTCAAATGGTCATCAACCAGACTGCCAGTAAGATACCCAATTCTCCACTTCATATTTGTTAGTGATCATAAATACCTAGGATACCGGGTTCGGCCCCTGCCCCATCCGGACCCTGCCAAATTCGAACCGGTCCGAAATTCGGGTCCGGTTCGACAATGGGTTCGCTTTTTCCTAGCAGGGTTCTGTTTTTTCAAACCAAATTCGAAAATGCAATTTTGTGGTTTGAACCCGGGCGAATTTCGCCGAAAAACTCGAATTTGGTTCGAATTTGACGCGAATTTGACCCGCGGTTTCACTTAAAACGGGATTTTATTGCAAATTTTATGAAAATTTGGCGTCCACAACCCTAAAAGGTGAGTTTAAAGACATTTTTGTTGCTTCTAATGCTCATTTGTGGTGTGCAAACAACTTATTTGGTCTTGAGCAAGAGGAGATAGGTGTTTGAGGAAGAGCTTGGTTGTGCAAGGAGGAGTTGAAAACTTGATTTGTGGACCTTCTTCAAGTGATTGTGCCTCATTTCTACACCTTTACAAGCTTACAATGAGTGGAAGAGGTAAGTTCTTGTTCCATTTGCTTCAAGTTTTTGTTTTTGTTTAAGCATTTCATTTTATTTTCATTTCTCTTTCATTGTCCATTATTTTCCAAAATTTTTCATTC
>MU226309.1:1879497-1900766 GCA_018584345.1 Thuja plicata
AGGTGACGATCTTACAATAACTTGATCTTCTATCATGATGGATATCATATGGTTGATATCTAAGTAGATCATGATAGATCATATCTTGTAAATCAATATCAACTGAGAGATAGATATTGTCATATAGTTATCTACAGGTTGTATTGTATTGATATACCATGGTGGATTAACATCCGTAAACAAACCATGTATATAATGTCCTATGGTAGGTATCACACTACGTGATACTTGTGCACATACCTTATGGACATCGTGAGTACTTGGTGAATATCATGAGACTTGATATTTGTAGGCCATTACTCTGAGTACTTGGTGAATATCATGAGACTTGATATTTGTAGGCCATTACTCCTAATATCATGAGATGATATCGTTATGGTTGATATTCGTGGACATACCATACTCCTGATGATATCGTGAGATAACATCTGTTATGGTGGATGTCATTTTGATATCTATGTAGACCATAACTTCGAATATTACATAGAGGTAGTATTCTTTCTTCACAATACAATAGTACACTGTATTGTTTATCTGGATAGAAATCATCCTCCCTGGCCAAGAGGGAGTGTTAATGATTGTAGCTTCGATAAGATGATCCAATTGATGAGACCAAATGTTGAATGGCCTTTAAACATTTGATACTATTCTTCTCTATAATTATCATGAAGCATTATTAATATAATGACAATTATTGAGATGATATATATATATATATATATATATGTATATTATACATATATATATTATATATAGATATATATTTATTTATAAGTAATTGTCATATATATATATATATATTGTTGATAATATAAAGATTTCATATGTTATATCGACTGTAATGCCAATTATGGAAATCGACTTAATAATCAATGAGATGGACAAAATGCAAGTAATAGAAATTGGCATAGTCAATAACATTATCGACTGTGATGACCACAGTCATTAGTGACTGTGGTTATCACAGCCGGCAACCATCGACCACCACACAATGTTGATATCAATATAATAGATGTCGATACCTAAATGGATTGTCGTTGTTTATATTATATATGTCGACCATTATCAATATCTTGCATCATTATTATTAAGTTGTTATTCGATCATTATCGAATCAATCAATGATATATATTAATGATAACAAATAGTTAACAAGAGGCATGACGTAGAGACATGAACATAGTTCATATAGAGGCATGTCCCTATGAGGTACATGTCCCTTTACATTATATCTATACTCATTGAATGTGTAACTTGGAAAGTGCAGAAATCTACAAGTATTATTACAAGTTACAACAAAGATATATATCATATTATCTCAAGTGAAAAGCATTACATTGTATATCTAGGAAACATAACTAAAATTAAAATCTGATCAAAATCTTAACAAAAATGATCATAGGTATTTGAAATAGATGTATTACGATATATTTATTTGTTTGAAATATATGTATTTGATTTAAATATTGAAATAGACTTAGTGGTTGGGCTTGGGGACTAGGTCGATTGTTGAGAGCTTCTTATGGTAAAGCATGACGTCATGAGGTCTAGTCGCTCCCCAACCCATGTGGTACTGGTGGATGTGTCGCACCACCGTCATTGGTCACATTAAAAAGTTTACCTAACGCACTGCTGTTTATATGATGTGGAGGTGAAGAAGTGGTTCATTAAGGTCATTAGGAAGATAAAATTAGAGATGAAATCACATTGGTTTGACACAAGTGGACTAGCTTTACTTTTTCTAAACATATGGGCTACATGAATTCAACAAATATCTCGATGAGTTATGGGCCTCCATTGTTTATATGGACAAAAGCCATTCGTTTCTTAACATAGTTTTATAGTGCTTGAACTGTCGAGAAGAATTGGTCCACATTCAACTTTGCTTACACCATCTAGAGGAACAAACTCATGATTGTACACAATGCCTCGTCCCATGGATCATAAGGCAATTTGGTATGGGCTAGTCCAACAACATGATGGGATGTAGAGGTTGAGGATTTGAAGCAAAATGATGAGGATCAGATTGCACATATAGGGTTGGGGGACTTGTTGCAAGAGCTAATTGTGTTTAGCAATTCCAATGATGAAGAGTACGCCACAACATTTGCATCGGACAACGAGTTTGATTGGCGACTGTATTTTGTGTTTCAATGTTTCTTTGTAGAATTGAATTTTGTACCTTGAACATGGTGAATATTATAAAAAATATAAATAATATAATCAAATGTTACATTTGCTTTTTGATCATTTTTTTGAATTGATTTTCATATTGTCAAACTTGGTATAACATTTAAGATGCTTTTACTCGTATTATTTACGTAAGTGATAAACTGCAACTTCTTTTATTGTTTCCTGTAATTAATTATTCAATTATTAATTTTTATATATTATTATAAATGTCGCCCACCTGCTGTTTCCAAAATCCAGAATTTTTTCTGCTCTCCCTGTGACACATAGTCCCATCCTTGAAATTCGAAGGAACATTGATTTTTATGCATTACTTGTTGATGCTCATTTGCCTGAAACTAGGATTGAGCTATTGGAGGTATCCACTCTACAAAAACCAAATGTAATCTTCTAAATGTTAATAAAAATCTTACTAAGAAAATGACTAAATGAAAAATGGATTGACGATATCAATGTTATGTGTTACATCTGTCCATTTTTGAGAGGGCTATGAGGAAATGCAGTAAAATTGATCTGATCCTTGTTTAGCCTTTTTGAACGAGTTTATTTATACTGCTTGACTGATCCACATTACTTGCAAGTAAATACAGTATTATTTTGTTAGCCTCCTTGTCATTTGGTTTGAATAATGATTCTCATCACCATTAGTCGTGTTCAGTTTCTGTATTTATCAGATATGGGTTCAGTTGTTGGTAACTAGTTGTATCTAATTACATTCTTGGATTCAGTGTGTCACAAAGCTGTTTTGGTATCTTGATTTGCAACATATTTCACCGTCCTTTGTTATCTGCTAACAACTTTTTCAATGGTGGTGATGTGTAAGGTTGTCGCAGAAAGTGTGCAAAACAAATTGCTTCTGTGTATCCAGAAAATGATACAAGTTCAAAGCTGTAAGGTTCCGGCTATCATTGCCTGGGGGTGGCTTATCTGGCTGCTTGGAGGTCGTGTACTGCAGAGTAGATCACTTGTGAATAGCATGTTGAAAATACTAGAACAGACTTTTCTTGATACAGACATTGATGTACGAATTGCATCTCAGGTTTGCAATGGAAACTTTTCTTTATTCTTTCAATCTTATAATTGGCATATATAAATATCCCTTTGTGCTAAAAAGTGCATGGCCATTCACTACAGTTTTGGAAAGAGAGGAAGAACCATCTTGCCCTTGCCTTTGCTTTTTTGCAAGTTAGCTGTCTTAGCACATCCGCATAATAATGTAATGATTTCTTTATTTTGTTTTAGTGTTAATTGGTTACTTATTTCGCTTTTGGCTATATTGTTGTGGTTTGCAGGTTGCATGGAAATCCATGGTTGACATTTTACTCCCAACTTCCTCAGAGAATGTAACGGACCAAGATTTCTGTAGTGTCAGTCAAGAACCATTTGTTCAACTGACATCAAAGCGTATGAAACTCTTGATCGCACCACTGGTTGGCACAATGACTGTTGAAAAATCTGCAAAATCTCGGAATTCCTGCTGGATGATATGTATTTACATTCTGCAAAAGCTTGCTAACTCTGTCAACAAAATATCTGTTATGCAGCATATTTTAGTTCCAATATTTGAGTCTATCTTTAATTCTGGGCGAAATAATTCAAACCTCTGGGTTTGGGATTCTTGTGCTAGTCTTTTTGAGGATTTCATCTCTCTCAAGGTTAACGAAAAAGCACAGGCATCAACTCTTCCTATAGATGGGCCTCCAATTAAATGGGCACCGTGGATGCTTTGCCACATGGAGTACTTGCTGAAAATCTGTGAGAGCCTGTGGAAGTCTTATACTAGGGATGTTACAGGTACTGAGAACAAGAAGATATGCTTGAAATTTGTCAAGCGGATATGGCAATTGTTGCTGGAAGGATTGGATATGGAGGTAAAAGCTGCAGCTGAACCCTCAAGCGAGCATCGGGCTGCAGTTCACTTACTTCTGCAATTTGCAAATAGCATTATTGATGATGTTGCATTATTGTTTATTTCAAACCATGACAGAGATTTGGTATTTTCTCTCTGGTCAATGTTCGAATGTATGGTTCTTAAACTCAGACCTGTAGTCTTGTTATCCTGTTTTTACAAACTTCCTGTAAATACAAGGAATGCAAATGGGAAGCTTGCATCCATTGTGGTAGCGCAAAGTGCTTCTGGACTTGTAGGAGACAATCCATCTTGTACAGATGCTGTTCAATTTGAAGAGATGGTGACTCCTATTGCATATGCTTCTACTATTTGGTTAAGATTTATATCCAGTTTAGGCTTGCAGAGAAGAAAGAATTCAGAAGTGCTAAATCTGAAGGTTGATGATTATTGGCTACTCTGCGTATGGAGGGCATTTGCAGAGCATCGTCTTGTGTTACAGGGAGAAAATGTGTCTGAGAGTTTGTGTGGCAGCAGATTTAAATCCAGAGATCAATTTCTACTATGTTTGTTAATTTTTCCATACCTGGTGTCTTCCATTTCAAAAGTTAAGGAGATAATAAATAAGACTAAAGATGCAATCGTATCTAATGGTGTTTCCAGTTCAGGAGATCTGTGGTTTTTGACTGAGGATTTCGGCAAGATTTGTGATCCTAAAACCATCCATTTATTCTTGATGATTTCTGGCCAATCTCAACAATCTATGATAACAGGCAGTAATCACGAAAATCCTATCCAAATGACCAATCTCAATGTTTCTGAATGTTCTTTATTAATGAGCATTCGTTGTCACTTTGGAACAATATATGGAAGATTTGTTGTATGTTTGGTACAGGAACTGTTGTTATTTTTAAACAGAAATGATATCTTTACTCAGCAGCCAGATGGTATTAAGGAGGGGAGTAGGATGGCTAAAATTAGCATGTTAGCAGGCACACTCTCAGTTGCTTCCAGGTAGGCTTTTCTAGTATGGATTTAAAATTTTTAAGAGACCCTACCATTTTACCCTTACAAAATATATCAGTCTTTTAATTCAATTTCGTGTTTGCCTTTCTGATCAGCTGCCATTCTTTATTAGAAACTTTTTAGCATTTTTGTTGAATCTGTTTTTATGTAACCAATGTTGTTAAGATATTCCAGAGGAATGCCTAAAGATTCTTTGGTCTCTGGTTGCTTGCTTGTACAGATTTTTGATCTTAATGTATGAAGCTCGGATGATCCATACGAAAAGCTCTAATGCCATTGATAGGTACAATATTTGCAATCATTTCATGTGATTGGGATTTTGGAAGCATGAATAAAGCTCTATTCACTATATAGAATATGATTTCATGCCTTGCATTCAAATTGAATTTCTGTTAATGTAATTTTAAATGACCTTCGAGTCCTCACTGTTGTATGATTGTCAACCTTACTTTGTATCTCATTTACAGATAGAAACCAACACATAAATTATAAAAATAGAGTCAACTAGATAATATTCAGGACCAGACAGTATAATCATCCCCAAATAATATCAGTGCAGGTTTCAATCGTGGCCACAGTTTTGTCTTGTTGAACTATTGAATAATAAACACACAGTCTGCTCAAGGGTTATATTTTCACATTTTGGGTATGTGCTATTTAATTCAAATCAATAGGTACACTTGTTTCTCGAATTAATGATCATTCTTTAGTGTTGTTAAATTCAAATTAGTATCGTGCAAATGTCATTAGATTCACAAGGTTGAGTTATTACTTGTAAAGAAGAAATAATGTAAGGTTACTATTTCTATAGAACTTCTCTTTTGGCCGAGGTTTGTCCATCCTTTTATAACATTTCAAATGCATACTAGAAAATATGAGTGTCTAGTTGAGGTTGTTTTGCAAGGATAAAACTTTTCAAGACAAGCTCGCACAATTTTCCAAAATGATTGAGGGGAGACAACTGCCTTGAGTGTATTCCACTTAGATTGTAGAGGTGCATGTAACATTTTGGTCATGCAATTAACCTCTCCAATATTTGCAATAATGGGATGGAGTATAGTGTGTTTTTGTCGCCAGATTAAATAACTAGATCAAATCCACACGATATGTTTGACAACATAAATACAACATCATATGGTAGAGAATGGTGAAATGGAAGGCAATCATTGAATTGGTCAGCAATACTTGGTCCTGATTGTTGTCTTGATTTCTTTACTTAAACTTTAGTCCCAAATGGCAAGCTGGTTTTACATTCAAATTACTGAGCTGTAATATACTATAAAGCATCTCGATTCTCATGTAATGGTGGGTTTGGTTGTTTGTCATGACATTTTCTACTCCTATTATTTTCTATCAAATAGTGGTAATGGTGTTTCCATGTCCCTTTGTGTTTTGTTGGTTGCATGTAACAAGGTAGGGAAGTCCTATCGCCCTCCCCATGTCTTTGTAAAGAACAAATAACATAGAAAAAATGTTAGCACAAACAATATAATCAACGTGGTTACATTTACGCAATACTAGTAACATGATATAAACCATAGTTGAAAAAGTTGTACTTGGCATCTTATCGGCAAGGGCAAAAAAAAATTGACAAAAAATTGATGATTACTCGGCAACTTCTAGGCAAAAATATCAGCAACTTAAAAAATTGCTTAAATTTAATTAGAAATGCATTGTTTTTGTGAAATTCAACAGGGAGATACATCTAACGAGTCAGTACATGAGTAAACAAAAGAAACAAGTTGAGTCTAGATGTATTTAAATGCAAATAGTGTACAAAATGGCATCCTTATGTGGAATGCTAATGGCTGGTAGCCTGATAGTCTAAACTCTGAAGCAAAATTAAAATATCAAATTGTCTTTGTAAAACTATAAGTAAATACAAGTAGAACATCAAAATAGTCCACATCTTCCTTTTTCCCTTCCTAGCATCTCTAGTAAAAACTAGTGGAGGAGTAAGGGGTCTAGTTCTAGGAGAACGCTGTGGCTGTGCCTCCTCCCTCTGCACAATTGGCTGTGACTCAACTTCCATCCTGGATGTAGATGGTGCTGGCATTGGCATTGACTCCTTATCATCCTCAACCTCCTCACCCTCAATGTCATCCAAACCCACTGCGAATCCACCCTTTTCCATAACCTGCCTCTCCAAATCATAGATCTCATCATCTGTAAATAACGGAGGCTGCTCTTGTGATGTCCAATTACAATAAGGATCTTAGTAATCCAAATCAAGTGGACTAGCTGGTGTTTCGTCCACCTTCCTTGTGCGCAACTGAAGGTTATATTGCACAAAGACAAGGTCTTTGAGGCGTTTCTGCACTAACTTGTTCCTCTTTTTTATGTGGATGGCCTTAAACAAGCTCCAATTGCACTCACAACTGGATGAACTACAAGGCTGACATAAGATTTGGAGGACAAGTCTTTGTAGATTTGGGACATTCCACCCCAATTTTTCCACCAAGCATCTGCAAAATAAAACATTGAAAAGTTAGAAAGCAAGGTGAAAACATATTTTAATTTTTATCTACTTATAATGCATGTGAAATGCTCCAAAAATCCAAATTTTATGCTTGGGGTTTGAGTGTTTCTTCCTCTCTTGGCCATGTCTGAAGAGAATAGCTTGCTCCTTGCATTTTGGTAAATGTCCAACTTGTAACAAATGAGGTCTCTCACGTCAACCTTGGGTATCATCCTCTACATGCATTCAGTGAATTCCTCCATGACCTCTCCATTGGGATCCGATTAGGATGGTGAGAAGCGAAAATAGGGGTTGAGGAAGTACCTTGCTGCATGAATGGGTTAGTGAAGCTGATTGTTCCACCTGCTATTGTTATTGTAGCTATGGTCGGATTCCTTTAGGTTGACATAGATAACATAAACATTGTGATAATATAATTATTGTGATATAATAATTATATTGATATATTATAATTATGTTTAATAATTATATTGATAATATAATAATTATATTTATTGAGATAATATAATTATATAATTAATTAATATATAATTAACTATAAAAGATAATTATTATAATAATATAATATAATTAATGGGGCCTAATTGGAAGTGTGGTTACCCTTGGTGAAAGGGCACCACCGATAAGTATAAAGGAAGAATAAATCTTCCTCTTTCATAATCCCATTACACAATTAGAAAAACAACATTGTATTAGAGCCTCATTCATTTTCTGTGCTTGCTCTTTAGTGATACGATGGATTCAACCCAAGAGGAGTGACAATGAATTGGTTCAACTCGATTGCTGGAGAATCAAGATGATCTTTGCTATCTCCATCCTCATTTATTATCTGGTTGTGTTATTGCATCTAGAAGCGATTCATTATCAACAGGACTGGGATCTAAATTCTTTATTCCTTCTAAGTTGCAATTGGATGGTAGTTGATTGTGAAGGTAGTGACATTTGGATTGAAGCCTTATTCATTCTAAAGTTGAGCCATGTGTGATAGGGCCTCGTCCAATTTCTCTCTTCCTATCATCTCCTATGCAGAATATTGGAATTGAAAGGTGCATACACCAGTATTCCAATATCTGTCCCTTCCACGTGTCATTATGCGGATAAGATGTTGGACAAAGATTGACAAAGATAGTAAGCAACACTTGATATTGGTAAATACGAGTTTCCTGTCAATGGACTATGGGGTGCACTCAATAGGCTGACGAAGGATGCTAGATATAATTGATATGGCCTTCTGAATATCAATAAACCCCGATTCCAACTAAATGATGACTACAGGATTTTAGAATTAAACCTGAAAGCTTCTATGCTCCTCTAAAATAGACAGTGTAACATCTAGGAAGTATCGAACGTATGCTTGTAGTGCGATGGGGATCGTTTAGTGAATGCCAACCTGATATCAGGATGAGTTTGTGCGGAAACCCAAATACTTCTGTTATTATTTCTGTCCTGATATAGGAGGAGCCATGCCTGAACACAATGAAGAAGATGACAAAACCTGATGCCAAACTCTGTATAGAAGAGGCCAAACCCGATATCGGGGATAAACACGTTTGCTAAATATTGGGTGCAGTTGGTAGTAAGAGTTACATCACTCTCCTTCTCCATATGAATCTTCTTTTGGCTTTAGAAAAGACAAAAAGAATCTTTTCGCAACCCAGAAATGACAAGTAACTATTGAATGCACACCTATGTAATGATTCTAGAGTTTTTGGGGATATTGTGCGCCTTATACACCCGATCAAGTGATTGCAAAAACAATAAAGTATAGTTATCAAGCCATGTGTGGAAGAAGGATTGTTTATACGTTGATTCATTTTAAGCAATCAAACTAAGGAATTTACTTATTATAAACACTGATTATTATGGAGACTACACATCTGCGATTAGTCTAAGTCAGCAATTGGCATTAACAAATACGTAGACTGATCTGTCAGACTTTATTAAAGGGTGCAATACATAGTATTTGATTAATGGTCGTTGTCTCTGTAATATGAAATTGGAGAAAAGTGTGATTGGTACAATAAACAAATTGCATGAACACCTCTATCATCGATTATGAGTGCAATGACTTGTGCGAGCAATTGCTAGGCGGACAGGAAGAGTGAAAGATAAAATAAGATTCAAAAGAGGCACTCCATGCATACAAGGATGAGATGCAAATCTCAGGTTTCTGATTGTATCACTTTGTGTTAAAGGTAGGAGACCAATCACTATGGACATCATATTTGAAAGCACTAATATTGAAAGCTCAGTTTGCGATAGTGGAGGCAAGCCATCATTGTACTAGTCACGGTTAATGAGAAGAAATAGTGCCGTGCAGTAATAAAAGAGTTGATGGAATGATTGTTACACACTTAGTTTTTGTGGTATTTGCATGGTGTAACAAAGTCAAGTTAATCGTCATTCTTGGCCCCTCCAAGAATGACAGAGTTACGAGGATATACTAAGTTAATAATTGTGCGACTTCATTATAAACATAGACAGTGATTGACTTTCATCATAGAGACAGTTTATATAGAATTGTTCAGCGATACATCAGTGGTAGATCTAAGTTGCCCAAGCATGGTTGTCTTCGAGTGGATTGTATTCAAGAAGATTCCAGGTTGACAACAAGAGGAATTCGGCAAAACAGTCAGGATGTAGAAAACCAAGTTCTTGCTACATATACTTCTAGAGAAACAAACAAATGGCAGAGGAATAGAAACAGAGAATCAAATTCTGCCCCTGAACCGAAGAGGAAGAAGGATCTCTCTCACTTTCAGTGTTTCAGGTGTGACAAGTGTGGTCACTTTGCTCGAGATTGCAAATTTAGATCTACACAACTTGTTACTACTGTGGAGCTTGCCATGGGGGCATCTCAGAAGGAGCCAAGCTCTAAAGCTTATTCAGAAGGATTCTTATTCTAAAGTCATTCTGGTTCTTCGAAGAGGAGGAATCAACATTCAGAGGGAGTTTGACAAACCTACGGAGGCAACCTTGGACGAGAAGGTCTGGAGGTTGATGTTAGTGCTTAGAGCTTAGAGGGAGTCTCAACATCAGTGATCTTTAGAGATGTACTATAACGCATTCTTCTCTGTGAGAGAAGTTTGAGGTGTCAGCCCTTGTAGCATTTTTCTCTGAGATGGAGAAATTTGAGGTATAAGCCCTTGTAGCATTTTTCTCTTAGACGGAGAAATTTGAGGTGTCAGCCCTTGTAATGCATTCTTCTCTGTGAGAGAGAAGTTTGAGGTGTCAACCCTTGGAATGCATTCTTCTCTGTGAGAGAGAAGTTTGAGGTAAAAGCCCTTGTTCCACCCTCTGGGAGTAGCCATGGTGGATGTCATGAGAGAGAATCCATGACTTTGCACTTGTGTTTATTCACCCTCTGGGAGTAGCTATGGTGAACGTCATGATGAGATGAGGACATCACGTTGAGTGATTCTGTGATGAGCACTTGTGTTCATTTGCATTACCATTCATGGGAGTAGCGATGATGAACCCACCTTCCGGGAGTTGGTATGGTGGATATCAGATATCGAGAAGGATTCCTCCTTAGCTAAGAGGGAGTGTTAATGTTATTGTAGCTGTTGTCGGATTCCTTCATGCTGACATAGATAACATAAAGATTGATAATATGATTACTGTGATATAATAATTATATTGATAATATAATCATTATATTGTTATATTATAATTTTATTTAATTATTTATTGATGATATAATAATAATAATAATTATATTGATAATATAATAATTAGATTTATTGAGATAATATAATTATATAATTAATTAATATATAATTAACTATAAAAGATAATTATTATAATAATATAATATAATTATATAATAATGGAATATAATTATTATATTATAATTAATGGGGCTTAATTGGAAGTATGATGACTCTTGGTGAAGGGGCACCACCGATAAGTATAAAGGAAGAATAAATCTTCCTCTCTCATTATCCCATTACACACAATTAGAAAAATAACACCACCTCCTATCAATAATTTCCCATATGGGGTCAAATCTGAGGCTATCCCCCTTGTACAAATTTTTGATAGCCTCCTTAGTCCTATCCATGTCCTCATAAAGATACCCCATTGGGGTTTGATCCCCATCTACCAAGAGGAGAACTCTTACGAAGGGCTCCGACACCTACAATTGAAAAGTACAAAAAAATTATCACTAATCATTAAAGTTGCAAATTAATAAAGAAAGACATGAATACAAAAAAAAATCAATATTCAGGTTTTGAAGTTTCCAGGTTACCTTAACAATTTTTGCAGCTCTTTGTACGAATTGGTTTTTGAAGACAATGGATGCTGTTAGAAGCTAGGATTGAAACAATTGTTATATTGCCATTGATGTCAAACCTTAACTGGTAAGGCAGTTGCTATCTTGTAAAGTGCCATATCAATTGATTGATGAAGAAGATTTGAAAAAAGGAGATAATGACAAGACCTGGTGAAATGGTTGAGTTATGTGAAACTACAATGGGTACTTTATGAGATTGCATGTTGGCAAGGTAATATGTTGTTTATCTTTAACACCAAGTGAAGTTTGGATGACTACAAGTTTAGTGTTGACCGAGTAATAGAGCAGAAGATTAAGGAACTTATGTTTGTGCTGAGTGATGCAAGTGTCGATCTAGTGTCAATACATGCCGAGCAAATTTAGTGTTGACTGAGCATCAATATTTACCGAGCGTCAGTAAATTACCAAGTTATCTAGTGATGACCGAGCAGAAGAACACAATGATGACCGAGTGTAAGTATTTTGATAGTTTGAGAGAGATTTGAGATCCCAGGCGACATAATTGATTTCTTGGGATATGTAAAGAATATTTAAGATAAGGATGATCGTTGTGGAGAATTAAATGAGCATTTAATATATGTTTAACCGTTTTTTAGATATGAATTCAAGGAGTTGTAGGATGTATTCTACAAGGTAGATGGAAAACGAAATGTTGGAAGGATTCGTTGGATTTGACCAATCCCTAAGATCTACAATGATGATTAAGCGGTAAAAGATCTAGCTGATCAAAGAGGTATTAGATTATCCTAATTGCAGGTTATGTGAAGAGGTTAATTCAGTTGATTGGCAAATCTAAGCAGAAGACAGAGAAGGCTGAGAAGAGCAGTACAAGACTGCTCAATAGTGATTGCTTGACAGATTTCCAATTAGATCTGAGTGATAGAGATGACAATGGAGGGCTGTTAGTGAATTAACATTTGAGTGAAAGTGGATTTGTATTTGCAAAGTGAGTTGTATGTCTCAGATCACTTTACTGTTACTTTCTAACCATTGTATTAGTGCAAAATCTTTTTAAACAAGGTTGACCTAAGAGTCATATTGTAAATCCTTTAATCAAGGTGACATTCTAATGGAATGCTCTAAGTCCTCTAATGAGGCTTACTTTTAACAGGGTGATTAAATCCTTTAACAGGGTCACATTTAACACTGTGTATTGTAACCTTTAACAAGGTTGGCTCCTCACAAAGCTCACTTCAGAAGAATGAAAAATTGGTAGCATGTTACTGGTGGTTTTTCCCATATTAGGTTTCCACGTTAAATCCTGGTGTCATACTTGTGTGAATGTTATTTGATGTGTTATACTGTTAAGAGTTTTATATATAGCAAGTTGATTACATTAGGACAGTGAACTGCAAGTTTATGTTACTGATTACATGCTATAGAGACGGAGTGGATTACTGAGTAGATCTGAGTTGGTTAAAGTGTTTATAAGTTCAATTGGTACATCTGGACCTAGGATAACTGATTCACCCCCCCTCTCAGTTATTCTGAGTCTTTCTAACAATTGGTATCAGAGTGTTGTGGTGCTGGTGAGGAAAAGTTTGAAGGTACTTGAAGCTAAAGATCAAGATGTATAAAAATGAGGTACCAAGGTTGAACAAGGAGAACTTCCCGACATGGCAAAGTTTGATGAAGTTACACCTAGCTGGAATTGGAGAAGCATCAAAATACTATGTGGAACATGATTACATAACAATGCCTACAGTTATGACAGCTCTACAGATGAAAGAGAAACAAGAACACAACCAAGCAATGTTGGAGATTGCATCAACCCTAAGTTATCCTGAATTTGAAGATATAAAAGACTGCAAAACTGCAAAAGAAATGTGGGACACACTGGCAACCATCTATGGAGAATATACAAAAGTACTAAGAGCCAAATCTGAAAGCTTGAGAGTTAAGTTTGATGAAATGAGAATGTTAGATGGTGAAACTATTGTTCAATATTGCAACCGAGTTAAGGAGGTTGTAAATGCTATTAGAGGAGCTAATGGATCTATTGATGATGATACTGTTATTAGCAAGGTACTAAGAACTCTACTTCCTATTTATGCTATTAGAGTATCTGCTATACAAGAACTGAGATGTACTCTTGGTAACAACTTAACTCTGGAAGGTTTAGTTGGTAGACTTACTGCTTTTGAGTTATCAAATTTTGATAATTTCACTCCTCACAATGTTAATTCTGCATTCAAATCACAATTGACGATTCATAAATCTAAGAAAGGAAAAGAAAGACATGTGAATAGTGACAATGACACTTCTGATGATGATCTTGATGAACTTGAAGCACTTATGGCTAGAAGACTACCGAGAGGAAAAGGAAAATTCAAAGTTAAACTTCCTATGATCTGTTTTTCATGTAACAAAGTTGGCCATATTGCAGCAAGATGCCCTGATAGGAATGACAAGGATGATAGAAGAGAAAGCAAGTACAAAGATAAAAGGGATGACAGAGATTTCAGAAGGTATAAGGACTATAAGGACAAAGGTAAGAAATCTTGCTATATTGTTGAAGAAAAAATTGATAAATCTGATGACAATGATATAGAAGTTGTTTACGGTGCTATGAAAGATGATTCTGATGAGGATGAGAAAACTACACTTATTTCATATATGAGTAAAGGTGATAGATGGATAATTGATAGTGGTTGCTCACATCACATGACTGGTGATAAAAGTAAATTTGAAACTTTAAGCTATTGCAAAGGTGGTAGTGTTAAGTTTGGTAATGACAAACCATGTCTTGTGAAAGGAAAAACATCAATAAACTTGACTGATAAGATCACATGTGACAGTGCTTATTGGATTGAAGGTCTTAACTGTAATTTGTTGAATGTTGCCCAGTTGAACACTTCTGGATACTGAGTTGAATTCCATCACAGAAAGGCCAAAATCTTTGATGCTACTGGTGAACTAATTGGAAGTGGAGAACAAACAAGAGGTAATTTTTTCTATCTAGATCTATTTGATGAGACATGTTTGTTTGCACAGTATGATGATGTATGGTTATGGCATAAGAGGTTATGTCATGTGAACTTTGACAATTTGGTAAACATTAGTAAGATGAAAAGAGTAACAGGCTTACCAAGATTGAAGAAATGTGATAATGTTATGTGTAAGAAATGTCAGTTGGGCAAAATGACAAAGTCTAGTTTTAAGAGCAAAACCTATACTTAGGATAATGTTTTGGAATTGGTTCATACTGACCTTTCTAGACCTATTGGTGTGCAAAGCTACAGTGGTGATAAATATTTCATATCATTTGTTGACGATTACTTTAGAATGATGACTATGATGTTTCTCAAAGAAAAATCTGATGCTTTTCAGTTGTTTAAGTGGTACCTGGCAAAAGTTGAAAAAGAGACAAGTAAGAGCTTGAGATGTCTGAGATCTGACATAGGAGGAGAGTTTATATCTAGTGAGTTCAACTTATTATGTAATGATAGAGGAATTAAAAGACAGTTTTTTGCTCCAAGAATTCCCCCATAGAATGACATAGCCGAGAGAAGGAATAGGTCAATAATGGATTGTGCTAGAACACTGATGATAGAGAAGAATGTTGCAAAAAAGTATTTGAGAGAAGCTTTAAGTACAACAGTCTATACCTTGAATCGAGTACAAGTCAAGAGAGGTACTGATATTACACCTTATGAGTTATGGTATGGTTATGCACCTAATGTAAAATACTTTAAAGTTTTTTGAAGCAAATGTTATATAATGGAGGCCAATAGAAATGGAAAACTTGATGCTAAAAGTGATGAAGGCATATTCCTAGGTTATTCCACTAAGAGAAAAGCGTATAAGTGTTTGAATTCTAACAATAACAAAGTTGTGGAAAGTGCAAATGTTAGAATTGACGAATATGCAGAAAAGAATGAAGTTGAATGCAAGCAAGAACCCAAAGACTAGAGATCTTTCGTTTACATGAACGAAGGAGAGCCCAATAGTTTACCTGAACCAGAAAAAGAAGCTACCAAACAACATAATGGTTCTGTTGAGCAACAGTAAGAAAATGTTGAGTCACAGAAAGAGGTTGCCGAGCATCAGGAGGCAACTGTCGAGGAATCTGAGGAAGAAGCAGAGACACAAAATGAACCTAAAATGAATTGGCATAATGAATCTGAGGAAGAACAACAAGAGCAACGGAGACCAAAGCCTACACTAGCAAAATATGTAAGAAGACATCATAAACCATATCAAATCATTGGAGAAAAAGATTCAGTGGTCATGACAAGAAGCAAATTGAAAAACCAGACATGCTTATTATGTGAGTTTGAGCCCAAATCAGTGAAAGATGCTTTGGATAATGAAGACTTGATATTGGCCATGAATGAAGAAATTGATTAAATTGAGAAGAACAAAACCTGGACACTAGTACCTAGACCTAACGACAAGAATGCTATTGGAACGAAGTGGGTATTTAGAAATAAGCTGAATGAACATGGAGAAGTTATAAGAAACAATGCTAGACTGGTATGCAAAGACTATGCACAAGAAGAAGGCATTGACCATGGTGAGACGTTTGCCCCAGTTGCTAGATTGGAAGGAGTTAGAATTTTACTGGCTTATGCAGCTTACAAAGGATTCAAAGTATATCAAATGGATGTCAAATCGACATTTCTGAATGGAATACTGAAAGGAGAGGTATACATTGAACAAGCTGAAGGATGTGTTGATTCAAGCAAGAGGAATATGGTCTTCAAGCTACATAAAGTGCTGTATGGATTGAAGCAAGCCCCCAGAGCATGGTATGAAAGATTACACAATTACTTTGTCAAGTTTGGATTTACATGGACAAATGACAACAATAATCTGTATTTAAAATCTTAAAAAGGTAAAGGGATATTGTTATCTGAAATATTTGTCGATGATATCATATTTAGAGGACAAGATGCTTTATGCCAAACATTTTCAAATGAGATGCAAATTGAAGTTGAGATGTCTATGTTTGGAGAGATCAATTTTTTTGTTGGATTGCAAGTATATCAGATGAAGAAAGGTATCTACATTACTCAATCTAAATATATCAAGGTGATACTGAAAACCTTTGGCATGGAGGACTCCAGACCTGTAAGTACATCCATGGCTACTTGACAGAAACTATCAAAGACTGATGAGTCAACTGAAGTCAATCAAACCTTGTATAGGTCAATGATTGGGAAGCTACAATATGTTGTCGACAGTAGACTAGATTTTGCATTAGCAATTGGGATTGTTGCAAGATTTTCTGCAAATCCTAAAGAGTCACATGATGGCAGTGAAAAGGATTCTGAGATATCCGAAGGGAACAAAAGACTATGGATTATATTATAAGAAGAATGAGAAGTTTGAACTGAAAGTTTATACGGATGCTGATTGGGAAGGTAATGTTGATGACAAAAAAAGTACAAGTGGTGGCACATTCTTTTAAGGAAAGAGATTAGTGTCTTGGACAAGCAAGAAACAAAACTGTATTTCTCAATCCACAATAGAAGTTGAATATGTTGCAGCAGTAGTTAATTGTTCAAATATAGTGTGGATCAAGGAATTGTTGAAAGGAATGAAGGAAGAGATCACTAGACTGGTTGTTATTTTTTGTGATAACACTAGTGCTATTAATATTTCGAAGAACCCTGTGACGCGTACAAAGACCAAGCATATTGCTATCAAGTATCATTACTTGAGAGAGCTGGTACAAGATAAAGAAGTCAGACTTGAATATGTAAATACAAAAGAACAATTGACAGATATATTTACTAAAGCATTACCTAAGGATGCTCATGAGTATCTGAGAGGTAAATTAGGGGTGATTCCCCCTATCTGAGGCTAACTAGGATCACATGGAGTGATTGCATCAAATGTATTATACAAAATATCTGACAAATTGATGCAAAGGTGGTCACACTTTAGGAATTGCCTAAAGCTGTGAAGAGTGACACACAAGATGTTGATCAGTCATAAGAAAGATGACAGAGGGAGCATATAATTCATATAGTTGACACAAAAATATCTACATGGTGAAGATGTATGTCTTTGACACTGTTTTCAAAGAGGGAGATATTCAGATTGGACAGTAAGAGAGATATGACAAAGAGGGAGAATTACACAGAAACTATACTATGAGGGAGATATTCAGAGAAGACACAGAGAGAGATAAGCTACAGAGATAAATCTATCCAAGAGGGAGCTAATATTTGTATTGGAGAGAATCAGAATGAAGCTAAGGACATCAATGCCAAAGAGGGACATTGTTGGAAGCTACAATTGAAACGATTGTTATATTGCCATTGATGTCAAACCTTAACTGGTAAGACAATTGCTATCTTGTAAAGTGCCATGTCAATTGGTTGATGAAGAAGATTTGAAAAAAGGAGATAACAAGAAGACCTGGTGAAATGGTTGAGTTATGTGAAACTACAATGGGTACTTGATGCGATTTCATGTTGGTAAGGTAATATGTTGTTTTTCTTTAACACCATGTGAAGTTTGGATGACTACAAGTTTAGTTTTGACTGAGTAATAGAGCAGAAGATTAAGGAACTTATGTTTGTGCCGAGTGATGCGAGTATCGACCAAGCGTCAGTACATGCCGAGTAAATTTTGTGTCGACTGAGCATCAATATTTACCGAGCATCAGTAAATTACTGAGTTATTGTTGTGAGGTTTTGCACACATCACCCCAATCCTTGCAGACCCCCTCTGAGATTTCGAAATTGAAGAATTGCTGGGCATCCTTCCCTCGGGCGGAGTTCTGATCCCTACAGGACTGATTGTCCTATCCACTTGAAAATTCCGCTCACTCTCAAGGATGGAGGGTGATTCTTGGGTAGATGGCTCAGTGTTTGAGGCAAGTCTTTGAGGGGTAGATGGAGTCTAGGGGGATGTTCTATGTTCTAGGGGTCATGTCTTCCCTTGGGCAGAATTGTCCTGTCTATGGGACAATTCCGCCCAGAATTTTGGTTCTCCTCCTTCACCCCTCTCCTACCATCTTTTTTCCAAGTTGTGGATGAGTAGTTAGACCCCCCCTCTTGACTTCGAGTTTGATTGTAAACATTGGTGTTTTATGAGGTTACAAGTCATGTTAGAAGAGGAAATATATAGTGTCCTATGACTGGGCGGATTCCACCCAGCCATAGGACAAGTTGTCCTATGTACCTCTGAATTCTGCCCTTTCCTAGCCTTGGTGTTTTAGATCTTGTGGGTGGTGGTAGGCTGTTTGAAGGCCATTTTCGGATCATAGCTGGGTAGTAAGGCTAAGTTGATGGGCATCTTTCTGGGGCGGAAATGTCCTGTCTATAGGACAATTCCGCCATGAGGTGATGACCAACTCTTCGCCCCTCTTCTCCAAGCCTTCTCCTTCTAGGTATTGCAAATATTTTGTCAAGGAAGCGATGGTTTAAGCAAGGAGCAGCCTTTGATGTTTGAAACTGGAGTTGACTTTTGGAAACATTTAGTGTCCTATGACTCATGAAATCCCGCCCAAGAGGGATGTTGTCCTGGCCTTCCTAGCCCTTGCTGATCTGAGATAAAATGTTTAATATGGAAGCCAAGGGATGCTTGGGAAAGTGTTTGAAGCCCATCAAGATTGGGATCATAAAAAATTCGCATGTGTCCTATGTGACTGGGAATTCTGCTCCCTTATTGAGCCTTGAGTAGGAGTGTTAAAGATCTTGGGCGGAAAAGGTTGAGAGTTTTGGATGTGTGGATTTCGGCCAAGGAGGTATTTCCTTTCCCTTCTTGGGCGGAATTGTCCTGTCTATAGGACAATTCCGCCCACTTCTTTATCCCCCCTCTTCCAAGCAAGTCGCCCCCCCCCCTCTTCACTAGCAATTGAAACCAATCAAGTCGGCCCCAATGGCATCAACAAGCAAAACATTAAATGGTACAAGTCGGCCTTGAGGAAAATATTAAATGTTCTTTTCATTTCAAATAAGAGGGGTGAATTTGGAGTTCATTTCAAACATCAACACATGCAATTTTTTTTCAATTAGCAGTGCAGATCGTGCTGGCTATTTGCAGACTTAAGGAAAGAGGCAAAGTGGAGACATAAAAAGTGTTTTATAGTCCATTCTCCTAGCATTCCAAGTGGAGGGGAGCTGGCCTAATCTTCGTGGCAAGCAACGGATCATTCGAACTTCAGCAAGCAATAGGGAAATCTGGAAGTAAATTACCCCCCTTTAACTTGGAAGTCTCAGTACTGCAGGTCTGATTTTGATTTATTTGTTTCTTATTGGAGGTCATAATCATGTCTAATAGATGGTGTGTTCTCCCTTCTATCTTAAATTTCAATTTCATGACAGATTTTCTGGAAATAAATTAGAATCCTATAATTTTCGCAATAAAATCTGGAAGTAATCATGACTGAAAATTAAAAAAGCAAATTAGAATTCTTTGATCTAGATCAATCTGGAAATGATTGGGCATATAAGGAAGCAATTTCAATTCATAGGCTTGACTTTGGAGGTTGTCTTTTCTTCTTCCTAAGTGTTTGAATTTTCTAAATTAATATTTGGTGTGCACTGCAGGTTGAAAGGTGATGGATCGCTCATCCGGAAAGGCACAAAGGCAGGCCCAGTTAAAGAAGGACACCGAAGATATGATGCCTAAGACTGTCTTTCCATCCAAATGGAAGAAAGTTGGAGACACAAATCTTGGACCAATCAACATGATCCGAATGAGGGACAAGGTGATAAGAGGAAACCCATCAGCATTAGCAAAGAAGATGATCAAGAATGGGATCGCACAGGCTGCAGCTTTTCCTCCTACTCTTCCATGCCCGGAGCTCATTCTTGAGTGTGCTACTCATTATGATCAACATACCAAGACAATTTACTATGGGAGTGAAGCCGAGAAGAAAGTACTTGTCAACCTAAGTGATCGAGCCATCAGAGAGATATTCAACATACCACACCACCAAATCAGCATCTTTATGACAAGAGATCAGGCAGTCAAGCACTACAATGACAACGTTGCTCATTATTCTGCTCTCCTATGTGAGGAATGGCTAAAAGAGCCTAGAAAGAGGCACTCAAAGTTGCCAAGGTTTACAAGAACATATTTGAAGGAGGAATATGGTGACTTGATCCTGATGTTGAGCAGGGTAATGGGAATCCCACAGGCAGGATTGCTTGAGCCTTGGATGTTTTATTTCATTGAGAAGATCTCAAATGAAGGTGTGATGTTCGACTAGGCCCAGATAATAAGCGAGAACTTAGACCTCCAGTTGAGATTAGTGCATAATTCAAATACTTTCTACATGGGGTCTTACTTGTTCTACATGATTGCCAGCATGTTCTAGTATCCAGGACTCAAGGCTTTGGGCGAAGTGGGCAAGGAACACGGGCAGTACTTGGTGCATGAGTGTTACCCTCAACTCCACCTCCATCGCAATAAATATTTCAAAACATTCTACGATACCTTTGCCATGAAAACAGTAAGGACGCTAC
>MU226309.1:1923474-1939830 GCA_018584345.1 Thuja plicata
GTGAGGTATTCAGACTGCCTTGGCGTGACTTTTGCAGCCGTACGGCTACCTTTCAGCTGTCACTTGGTTTATTATTTGGTTTACAACAGCAAGTTCTGCCTTTGGTGCGTGGCTGGTTATTTCAGCAACTAGGCGTCATCATTCTTCATTGTAAACAACCTTTGCTGATATACTGAATGCATATCTTGCCTAGTACGATTTGCAGCCATTCTGGTTGATTGAATATTATATTATTGCACGCTGTCTCAGCTTATTTCTTATTTTCTGCTGTTATGATTTACTGTTTTACATATATCTGGAAAATACAAACACAAAAGAAACAATCCTTTTGCAACTTCTGTTTAATTCTCTAAGACCACAAAATAAGTACAGGAAAATCTATTATTTTAATTAAAATTTACAGAAGTTCAGCGAAAGAATCCTCTTGAGATCTTTCAGTAGACATCTTTTTGATCAGCTTGGTATGGTGATTCTCCATGCTTAGTATACCCAAAACGGGTATTGTTGTTAACTCTTCTTTGTCCATCCAGAAAATCATCCATTCTTTTCGTACTCTCTTCAGCTTTCTTGATCATATCATTGTGTTGTTGCTGAATTCTAACTTCATGCTTTAGTTTTTCATTTTCTTCTCTTAGCTCAGCAATAGCTTCTAATTTTCCATTGAGTTCTATGTTCATTCGGTTTGCCTCCTGACTCATAAGAATAATCTGATTTGTGATCTCATCATGATGTTCAGTAAGTCTTTGTATTTATGATTCTTTCTCGTGTAGCTTTTCAGTGATCTTCCTCCTGTCATCCATAGCTAATGTTCTTTGTTGCTCAGCTTGTCTAGCATTATTCATAACCTCAATCATCCTTACCATCTGTGTCTCTTGACCGATTTGCAGTGATTTCACTTGTCCAACCAGATGTTGATTGATTTCATTCAGACTTGTAACGCTTCCTTTAGATGTGTTTGATGTATTGCTAGATGTAGATCCTATTGACTCAAATAAATCAGGTATCTCTTCTTCATGATAGTCTGTTTCATTACAGCGAGATGCCATAACCTTTTCTTTCATTCAGTACCTCTCTCATCTTGACTCTAGCTTCTTTATATTGCTCATAGAAGATTTGTATCTCTAACTTTTGATTCTCAATACTCTTGTCTAGCTTGTACCTTTCCATTGTATGATCTTTTATCTCAAGTGATTTATATTTTTCCAAATAAGAGATCTAGCTCTGATACCAATTGTTGGAATAATGGAATGGTGTGTACCGAGAGGGTAGGGGTGAATCAGTACCCTTAAAACTTTTATCACTTAAGCTTAATCGTTTTAGTAATCAAATCCTTGTATTACTGACCATATGTGCTATTCTATCTTTATGCATGTAATATCAATTCATAAACTTAATTTGCATGTAAACATTCATGAAATGTAATGACACATGACACAAGATTTGGTAATGCAGAAAACCCCTGTTAGAAGGTAAAAACTGCGGTGGGGATGAAACCCACAAAACTTCACTATCTGCAGAATGGAAGGGGCTGGTTAAGACTTACAAGTTTGATCACTTCTGATGATCTTACCCTGTTAGGAGTAACATGTTTAGACTGGTTATGGTCTACTCTGTTAAGAGCTTTAGCAACACTGTTTGGTGTGCACTTGGTTAAGAGGTTTACAAAAGGATTGTTAAATCCACCTTCTCAAAGGATTTCTTCTATTTGCTACACTTGTTAGAATGTAGTCAAAAATACTTATTGACCTGAGTATATGCAATCTAGAATTGCCGAGTACAAATCCTTTAAAGTTTACAATATGATGTATCACCTATAGTGACTGATTAATATCTCTATTCTGCTCGGTAGCCTTGGATCTTGTTCTTTATAACTGATTCCATCTTTTGCTGTCCTTCTGTATAAAACTCTGTCTCTGATCCATAGATGTGCTCCTCGGCTACAATCATTATGACATCACCTTGTTCTGATTGATTACACATTTATTTATACAATGAATTTGACCTAAATAATTTTCACGCTTTACAATGATAACTCTATGATCAAAGGTTTACAACTTGACCTTGATCTCCTAGTTTACATGTTTTCAATCATGTTTTTAATTACAATTACTTTACTTGTCCCTCAAGAAATGGATTTAAAGCTAAGCTTTAAGTTAAATATAAAACTTAAGTGTTTTGTCTGACGTGTAAGGCAGATCTACATTTCACAAAATAAAACTGTCTCTTGGTAGAGTGGTGCTCGGGTTGCTCGTTAGTCTGCTTGTCGGGTTGCTCTGTAAACTTTCCTCTTGGGTTGCTCTGTAAACTGTCTGTTGGTTTTCTCTGTAGACTGTCTGTCGGGTTACACTGTAAAATTCTGCCGGGTTCCTTGTTGAATTCTGTTGTCGGTTTACACAATGATATGTTTGTCGGGAACTTCTGTCGGGTTCCTCTGTACTTAACATTTTTCGGTGACCTCTGTTAACTGTTGTGTTGGGTTGCACTAAAACCTGTCTTTCGGTGATCAACTACTGACGGTTCAAAAACTATTTCCCTTGTATACTAATGACAAAATATGATCATCAGTTCTACATGGTATAAAGTTTACCATTTTAGAAAATCTATCCACTACTACATAAATACTGTCAAATCCAGATTTGGTCTTAGGTAGACCTAGGACAAAGTCCATACTTACTGAATCCCATGGCTTTGAAGGGATAGGCAATGCAGTATACAATCCTGCATTTGATGTGTGACCCTTGGCTTGTTGATAAACCAAACAACTCTCCACAAATCTTCTGACATTTGTCTGCAACTTGGGCCAATGATAGAATCTCCTGACAAGTTCCAGTGTTTTATCCACTCCAAAGTGCCCTGCTAGACTCCCACAATGCTTCTCTTTGATGATGTTTTCTCTAATGGATCCTTTTGGTACACACAACAGACTGCCTTTAAAAAGTAATCCATCCTACACAAGGAACTCTGAGAAATCAGTGTGATATCTCTCTGTTATATCAGTACAAACCTGATAAGCCTCCTTAAAATCATGATCTGTGGCATACATGTCCTTCATAGCATGAACCTCAACGCTTTCTAATTGAATGGTTTGAATGGTTAAATGTCTCCTACTGAGAGCATCAACAACTTTATTAACAATCCCCTTCTTATGTTTGATAGTAAAAGTGTAAGATTGTAAAAATTCCATCTATTTTACATGCCTACGGTGAAGCTTTTCTTGTCCATTTAGAAAACTAAGAGCATGATTGCCAGTAAAGACAATGAATTCTTTGTGCAACAAATAATGCTTCCATTTGCTAAGTGACTGAACCATTGCTTAAAGTTCAAGATCATAGGTTGAATATTTGTGCTTGGCTTCGTTCAATTTCTCACTGAAGAAGGTGACTGGTCTCCCTTCTTGGCTCAAAACCCCACCAATAGCCTTGTTGCTTGCATCACATTCCACTGTGAACACCTTGTGAAAGTCTGGTAGAACTAGGATGGGTTGCTCTGCAATCTTTTTCTTCAACAACTCAAATGACTCATTAGCTTCATTAGTCCATACAAATGTACATTTTCTTCCACCTTTAATAGTATTGATGATAGGAGTACATATGCCACTGAAATTTCTGATAAATTTCCTATAGAAACTACGCAAACCATAAATTTTTTTTACCTTTGAAGTAGTAGTAGGAGGTGGCCAATTGAGGATGGTTTCAACCTTAGAAAGATCCATCTTGAGACTATTCTTGGATATCACAAATCCTAAGAACACAAGTTCTTCTTGAAGGAATACACACTTCTCTAAATTGATCTTCAATTGTTCTTGATGGAGCTTCTTCAATACGATGTCCAAATGCTTTTGATGTTCTTCCTTACTCCTGCAAAAAATCAGAATATCATCAAGATATACAACAACAAACTTTTTGAGAAAAGGCTTCAAGACTTCATTCATAAGCCTCATAAAAGTGCTTGGAGCATTTGAGAGACCAAAAGACATTACAAGCCATTCATAAAGATCCTTTGTGGTCTTGAAAGCTGTTTTTCACTCATCTCCACCCCTGATCCATATCTGATGATAACCACTTTTGAGATCCACTTTGGAGTAATAACTTGCACCCCCTAAACAATCCATCAGATCCTCTATTCTAGGCATAGGAAACCTATATCTTATAGTTATCCTATTGATTGCCCTAGAATCCGTACATAGTTTCCATGTACCTTCCTTCTTAGGTGCTAGTACTGTAGGGACTGCACAAGGACTCACACTCTTCCTAATGAACCCTTTAGATAACAATTCATCAATTTGTCTTGCTGCTTCTTTGTTCTATTCAGGGGTCATTTTATATGCTGCCTTGTTTGGAAGGGTGGCCCCTGGTATGAGGTCTATGCAATGACTCACTTCCCTCTGAGGTGGTAAAGTCTCTGGTGTACTTTCTGCAATCAAACAACTGTACTGATCCAATAATGCTTTAACTTCTTTAGGACCTACATCTCTGCTTGTGGCTTTGACCTTTGGTTCCTTTAGGGTTGTCTTTTGGGGTCTCACAACTAATGCAAAACAAGGTGTATCCTTCTCCTTCAATACTTTCATGAATTCTTTCTCCCCTACACACAAGACACTACTGACAACATGTTTTTCCTTCCCATCATCAGGAAGTGGATTCATAACATATTCAACTCCAGGCTTGGTAATTGTATACACATTGGTTTTCCGATCATGTTTGGCATTCACATCAAATTGCCAGTGCCTTCCTAACAATAAGTGACATGCGTCCATCTCAGTGATATCACACAAAACTTTGTCTACATATTCTCCTATGTTGAATTCTACCCAAACTTGTTCACAAATGAGGGTTTGCTTCTCTTTTGTCAACCATGAGGCTTTATAAGGAAATGGATGACAGATTCTTTGTAATTTTAATTTATCAACCAATTCTCTAGATGCAATATTATTCGTGGATCCAGAATCTACAATAACTTTACATACATTATTGTTCACCTTTCAACTTGTTTTGAACAATGACTTCCTTTGAGGTGGCTCTAAAGTGGTAGGTACCCTTAAGAGTGTCCTTTGCATCATGAGGCATTCTCCTTGTTCTGGATTTGCAGGGCTTGAAGTTGTGGTGTGATAAGAAGACACAGTCTGACTGTCATCCTCCTGGGTCAACTGCACCCTTCTATCTCCTCCTTGTCTATTCGTGCCAAGCTTCTCAGGACATCTAAAAGATTGATGCCCAATCTGGTTACAAGTGAAACACTTACCAGTGAAGATACTAGGTCGTCTCCCACCAAATCTTCCCCTACTGTTTGATCTCCTTCCTCTGAAAGTACCTCTGCTACTTGTCTCTCCCTCTTATCCGTGATTGCTAGATTCACCTTGGCTTCTTGAAGATGATCCCCCACCATTGAATCTGGCTCTGCCTCTGAAATTGTTCCCTCTACCTCTGCTATTTTGTTCACCTTTTCTCCTTTGTTACTCCTCAACCCTTAGTGCCATTTGATAGCACTTGTGGACAGTCTCAGGGTTGAAAAAACTGAGTTCATCTTGTATCCCATACCTTAGACCATTTAGGTATCTTGCCAACTTTTGTTTCTCATTTTCTGGTATCTTAGCATTGAGGGTCATTCTATGGAACTCTTCCGTATAAGCACTCACATCAAGGTCCTTTTGTCTTAGGTTTTGGAGTTTTTTGTGTAGGACCACTTCACAGTCCTCAGGGACAAACTCTTTCTTGATCTCACTCACCATCTTCTTCCAAGTGGAAATAGGGTTTCTTTCTTTTTCTACCCTCTCACTTTGCACGAAGTTCCACCAACTAAGGGCTAGACCCTTCATCTTTGATTTAGCCAACTTCACCTTCTGGGGTTCAAATACTTCTTCACATTGAAAATAATTCTCTAATGCCCCTGTCCAGTCCATGCATTCTTTTGGATTTATCGTACCACAAAACATTGGTAGATCCACTTTGTCTTTCCTCCCAACTCTTTCAAGGGCTTCTAGGAGGGGTCTCAGATCTGCAGGTATCTCTCCTCTGTTATGAATAGGAGCCTCTTCTTCCTCCTCTTCTGACTCCTCTGCAACATTTCTCCCTTGTTTACTTTTCATCTTCTCCAATTCTGCTTCAAGCCTCCTGCTTCTAGTCGGTTGTTCTTTCACCAACTTTGCCAATTCTACATTGGTCATCCTTGCAGGGAGTTCCTCTTCACCCTGTTCTTCCATGGTTCAAATGTCTTCCCAAAACCAATCCTAGTGCTCTGATTCCAATTGATGCAGAGAGCACAACGAGAAGACAATGAGATGGACAATCACTTTCACAACTCTTCAACCTTTATCTAGATTCAATCTGACTCCAACCACCTTTCTATAGGATGGATTCCAACTTGTCCAACAGGTATTGAAACCTTCCTCAACACAATGTTACTTCAAGGTTACAAATAAGTTCTCAATTTATGCTTTAGGGACACTTCACTAAACTAAGCCAAGATGTGAAACTCTTCACCAGTGGCTTCACCCAATCAATCCAATGGATGGGACACCCTACTAGGGTCCTAAGGACAGGGAAACACCCAACTAATTGATCCTTACACACTCACAAACACCCAAACACTAACTGTACTAGAAATCCTTGTAGCCCTACCCAAGAGGTTTTTCTCACACCAATTTTGATTGAGGGAACAGAAAGAAAGATGAATGTTTTCAAACATCCTGTATGGAGTTACTACAACCCCCAAAGACCCAGAGTCCAACTCTACTCCAGCACGACTAAACCCTCACAAAGTACACATACCTAATTGGCCAAATTAGGCTTGGTTTACAAAGCAAGTGGTCTATGATGGGTACACAGAATGGATGCAGGGATTGGGAAGCCTTCTACTAACCCCAAATGACCTAAATCAACCCTTCAATTGATCCCTCCAATCAAATCATCCATCTGTTCATGACTGCACATGTCTGATTGGCTAAATACATTAGGATATTTAGCCTAGGGGGCTTGATGCTAAAAAATAGCAAAACACCAGATCTCGTCCTGAGCCTTTGGAATCATTAAACATACACCCCTAACTTGCATTTCCCAGGAGGTCATGGATTTCCACTGGAGAAATGTCAAGTTAGGTCTCCATTTGTAGAACAGGCCTGGATTTGATGCCCTACTGGACTGCCTTCACCAAAATGTTTATAACTTTCGTTCTACAATTCCAATTGAGACCAAATCAAATGATTTGAAAACTAGACTCACTAGGCTATCTGATCATGACATTAATTCCACTCTATCAATCCGTACAAGTCCGTACACACAGAAATTGCTCAAGAAAATTCTGGTAATTTTTTTCAAAACTGCATCAAACTTGTGTCTACAACTTCCAACCCCATTGAAGAGGCTTGGACATGTTCAAATACCATCAAATCACAGTTCCAACCGATCATGGATGGTTATGACCGTTGGAAACCACATTTTGAACTTCTTGAGCAACTTTTAAAAAGTTGCTCTAGCAACATTGACAACTTTTTTAACAACTTTGCAACATTGTTGCATTTTACACTTATTGAACCCAAAATGACTTCTATTGGATTCCTATGACCATGACATGATCCAATATGATCAAAATGACCTAAAATCCTTGGAATCAACAATGTGACTCTTCAAACACCTAGAACACCTATTTACACCTATCAAAAGTAACTAAGGATCCAAGTGGACTAAGGTGTCCCAAGGTTTATAGATGTACCTTAGGGACCCTTGACCACACAAATGGATCAAAATGAGCTAAAATCCTTGGATTCAACAATGTGACACTTCAAACACCTAGAACACCTATTTACACCTATGAAAAGCAACTAAGGATCCAAGTGGACCAAGGTGTTCCAAGGTTTATAGATGTACCTTAGGGACCCTTGACCACACAAATGGATCAAAACACAAGTGGGATGTTCTCAAGGATCCATCCTTATTACAATGAAAAGAAAATCAATTATGCCTTGGGTGCCCGACAACAATACATTGAAATTCAAAGCGTTGCAAAAATTCAAAATTGGTCAATTGTCAGAGAGATTAGGGTTTGAGCCAACATGGCTCTTACAATGGTATCGAGCTTGCATGCAAAGTGTTTGACAAAATGTCAAACATCCAAAATTGAAACAAATCAATGGTTTGGCAGTATTAGAGCCATTGGGGCTCTTACATTCTGATATGTTTTTCTATGTTTAATATTTAATGATTCTACATGAAAATTTGAATGTTTTGAGTGGGTATATTTCAGTGGTACCACAGTTAGAATCTTGCCAGCCTGTGAATTATCAGATTGAAGACAAAAATTATGATTGCATCTGATAAGAGATATCTTAGAATGAATTTTTGTGGCGAGGATAGAGGGGAAACTGCAATGTGAGTTTACCATAAATCTCAGGTTGTAGAACAGTTAGATAAGTTGAAGTTAGCTCTCTCCTTTCCAATACGAAGAACTAATAAGGAAGAGGTGACAAGGGAAATGGCGAATCAAGTGCAATAAAGATTATGTCATAATAGGTCATGTGATTTCTTGTTATGAGATATACAATGATCTTATCGAAAAGATTGAAGATATGCTAGAGAAAATATCTTTTCCTCTTTTTGCAAATCTGATGGGGACAACAGAAGACCATTGTGCTCCATTGCAAGAGACCATGCCTCAGTCTACTAAAGAGGAGGAGGAATATTTAAAAGCAGCAAAGGTGGAACCTGAAATGGTGAAGAATACTGAAACAAAAATTGATAACAAGAAAGAATTTGTGATAGTAGAGCAGAAAGAAAGATCAGAGTCTTGAGATGTCAAACAAGACTACTCAACCACAGAGCATTGTAATGTTCAGGCAACATCAACCCAAGCTTTAGGTATGAACATGATTGCCTTTTGTAATGATGATTCGTATTATATGAGAATGATCGTTCCAGGAATAATACTATGCAAAATATTTGTTGTGATGTTGTGAAGACTGGTTTGTTTGAGATTGGGCGCAATGAAGAGGAGTTGCAGGTTTATTTAGAAACCCCCATAATTTTACTCCTTGATTACATGGAGGTGGGCCAAGGAACATAAAAAAATCCTTTGCTCCAAGAATGATAAGATCATTGATGGAGTTTGGATAAGAGATGCTTTTATCAGAGTAGAGCAACATAGTGGCAAAGTAGTGATTCTCAGATTGATATGGGATCTTGGCATTTTGTTTTGGGCATATAGGTGCAAAAGGCAGTTGGTTTGGTATTCTAGTGTGGATTTCTTGAGACCAAGCAATTTTCCGACGAGAGGACTGTGATGACCCTTATTTACGGTTAGGTCAACCAAAATTTTAATTAAGTAAATAATTATTAATAAATGTAATTATTAAATAATTTGGGGCCAACTTCGGTAACATTTTGGGCTGTTTTGAGCCGACTTGGGTATTAATAAAAAGGATGTGAATTAAATAATTTCTTTCTTAGCGGTCCGATGCCGACTTCTTGCTTTGGCTGGCCTGTGTCTCCTCTTCGCATAAGCTAGCATAAATATAATAATTTCTTGCATGCAAAAACATGTTTTATTTGTTGCAAACTTTGTCCTATGCACACAAGCCTTCTTAGATAGAAAACTTGGAGGTTTATTGAGGTAGGACAAAAACCCTATCCTCTTGTAGTAGACCTCAAGCTCTGAACCAAAGCATTAAAAATGTCTTGTCAATTGCGGGGATAGAAGTAATTGGAGAAAGGAGGGAGTAAGCTCGTTGAACCACTACTAGGATTAGAGATGCTAGGAGTAGATCACATTCATTCTGAAGTAGCAAGAGGCCAATCACTGGGATATTTGGTGCCACTTCAAGACGCCTATCTGTATCATATCAAGCAACCTATCTTCAATGTCTGGCTTGGTCATATCTAGAAAAATAAGGAGATAAATCGCTCCATAGAGCTGAAAGTGTTGATTACAATTATTCAATTGTGTATTGGCATTGATGTTTACACAAATATAGTGATGCTACACAAATGTCTATACCCAAACCGAGCACAGTCATTGTTTGCCAAGCTCTCTCGGGCATTGAAGAAGACCAAAGTGATTTTCAGTTCTAACCGAGTTCACTCGGGCATTACAGTATTGGTCGGGCATTGAGGATTTCAGTATTAACCGAGTTATGCTTTTAGTGATAGCCGACTAACAACAATTTATATTTTATGGTTAATTTGTTATGTGCAACCAATAGACTTAAGTTTTATTGATTATTTGAAAGGTTATTCAGGCCGACTTGACAAGGCTTATCATATATATATAAGGTCAAGTTTGGATTGAATGAGTGTGACATGTGTGTGTTTATGACATGAAGTGTGGAGGCGAAATCAGATGGGATTCTGATTGAAAACAAAACATACAGAGCTGCAACAGAATATTCGATCAGTGAGGATCAAGTTTTATAAGCTAGAGCAGAGATCTGAATCAGCAAAGACAGTTGCTTCGACAAACAGGTCAATCCATTGTTACTCTCTAACAATTGTAGCAGTGATCCAAAATCTCTTAACAGAGTAAACTTAACACTCTTTTGTAAATCCTCTCACAGGGTGACATTTCTACATTGCAGTGTTTGAAGACCTCTCACAAGGCCACTCCTTACAGGGTGATTAAATCCTCTAACAGGGTCACACCTAACAGTGTGCATTGTAACCTTTAACAGGGTTGGCTCCTAACAGGGCTCACTTCTGAAGAGTGAAAAACAGTAACTAGTTGCAATTGGTGGTTTTTCCCATATTGGGTTTCCACGTTAAATCTTGGTGTTATCTGTTTACATGTTATTTGCTTTATGGTTTATGTTTCTGCAATTAATCACTAAAGGATAATCATAGTTAATATCTTAAGATTTGCTATGTTAACCGAGTGACAGTAGAATATCTGTGTTAACCGAGCAACAGTGAAAAGTTTGTTTAAGACATCTAAGGGACTTGGATTTGTTTTTGTGGTAACTAATTCACCCCTCTCCTCTCAGTTACTCAACTCATTTCCAACAAAAAGAACGTTGCTCAGACGAGGTCAATCAGTATGTATACTAGAATTGTTAAAAATTGAATACATTAGTTAGATTGTAATAAGATCCCATTCTAGTCTTAGTATTCTGTAAATGAATTTACCAGTATTGAATCAATCAAATTGAGTTGGCTTGGACTAATTTGAGTCCTAATTTGCTGTCAATGGATGAGCATTGTGTGATTAAGTGTTGATATGTTTTTTTGAGTTCAATATTTAATGATTGTGCATGCAAACTTGAATCTTGAGTGGGTATATTTCACTCAGGCTCAAAGTCAGTGCCTAGACTCAAGAAATTGAAAGCCCATGAAATTATGAGATTTTTAAGGATTTAAAACTTGTTTCGTGCACCCTTTAATAAATAAATCTTAAAGAAATAATAACCTCCTCAAATCGAAACTAGTTTGATCACATACACAAGTATACATCAATAAAATAAGTATAAACACAAATTTTAGTTGAAGGAAATGACATGTTTAGATACATAAATGTAGTCAAATGTATATCAACCTCATGGAATATGACATCCATGTCATAAAAAATTCCAAACAAATATCAGAACAAAAGCTGAAACTCTATGGCCGAGGAGCTTGCATCACTCGGCCTTTGTATGTGAGCATCGTCTTGGATGATGATGCAACCATGATATCTGCTCGTGTCTCAATGACACCCCAACATCCATGTCTACTCGTCCTCTATCATCCTTTGCCATGGCTATTGCCTTTGCCTCTTTATCCACTCTGTCAACTCAATCAATGTCCTTGTCACTAAAATAATATCCTCAACTTTGGTGATCCAATTTGATTGTGGATCAACGTCCTCTAGTGTAATGGGTGAGAAGTCACTACCCAAGGGCCAAAATCTATATGTGGCAAAGGCGAAGGTTGTAATGAGCATAAATTAGAACATTCAACCTCCAAATCAACAATCTATTGTGCTTCCTGGAGTGTATGTGCTCAAACCAATTCAAATTGTCTCTTTGCCTTTTGTTTAGTTCTTTTTGTTGCTCAAACGTTTCTAATTAAATTTGCACTTCATGCATAATTTTGGATACGTGGGCATGGAATATGTGCAAGATGGTATTTTGATCAATTGATGCCTCCCCTAAGAATAGTTTGCAATGAAAACTATCTCTTCTTTCTTTTGCTTGGGGTTGACGTGTTTCCAACAAGGGTCCCTTCTAATTGGGGCTCCAGACATTGTGATAAAGACAACTTATAAAGCTAAAGAATATATGAATTGAAAGAAAATGAAAAAATTGACATTTATGGTTGATAATTAAACTAATATAAAAATTTAGGGTTTGAACTATAAATATATTTAAAAAAAAAAAAATCTAGGGTTTGTTCAATAAAAAAATTAAATGCACCTAGTGTTTCTTCTTTGGTACATTAAAACAAAATAGATTTTTTTTAAAGAGAATTGGAATTTTATTTAAAAAAATATAAATCTTCAAAATGCAAATGTACCTCTTAAATCTTGTTTGAAAACAATGGTGAGCTCTTCTCAATCTTTTGTGAATTTCTCTGGATGCACCAAAAGTAGCTACAAACTTGCTCAAATGTGATTCAACCATCAAGTTTTGCCCAATCTCTTTCCTCATTTCCCTTCAATGCAATCCAATTTTGGCCCAAAAATTTCTTTTTACCTTCTCATTTGGCTTGAAAATGAAATGCCACTGCTTTTAGGGTATAAGAGAAAAATATAAGAAAAAATCTTTGAGTGAATTGCTTATTTTTAAGTTTTTACCTCAGCCAGCCATGACTGGGTTGTCCTACTAAGACTTGCTGATTTGGACAAGTCTAAGAGACTTGGTGAGTCTCACGAGTACCTAGTTGTTGAGTCCCCCAGACTTGTTTGGGGTCGCCCGCCTTAGGTCTTGTTGAATCTAGGCAATTCCGTGCGAGTCTTGGAACTATGGTTTGAACATTCCTGCTTGTCTCTACAGTTGCAGGTTCAAATGTGCACCATCTTGGTAAATCAAACTCCATAGTATGACCATGCAAGAGTCTTGCTAGAGTAATATATCTTCTCACTAGCTTCTCATTTTCTTTGTCATGGTCTTAGAGGTCCCATTCAACCGATAAAAAATTCTCTATTTTACCTTTTTATGCATTGCTATTGGAGTGGACTAGCTTACGATTATCTTTATCATAGTTTCTCTATCACAAAACGAGATGAATTCACATACTTGGTTAATTTGATTTCACTGCAATTTTTGTTGCATGACAATTTTTAATGCCTTTTTTCTTGCTTTTGTCTTCATTGATTTCACTGGAGGATCATTTGGTCACTGGGAGGCCTGTTAGCATTTGTTCTTTTATTATTGCATGTCTTCAAGGTGAATATATATAAATTCAGTAATAAATCACCATATCATGCATCTATTCATGGCACAATCGAGTTGGGAGCTGAATGCCAGGGCAATTTCTATTGCTCATATCGGTACCTTGTTTCTTGTGCATGCTTCATGTAATGTCCCCTTTTTAGCTCACCATGGTTGTTGGTTTGGATTAGCCTATCAGTGGCCCTCGTAGGCTAAATCAGTTGGATAGAGGGTCTTTGTTGGTTGAGCGAGAGGCTATTTCCTCCTCCAGATGTCAGGGATATTTAGGATTGCTTTTTGTTTGAGTCAGATTGGCACACTTAATATTTTTAGTAAGTGTCTATTTTGGGAAATTCAGGGTTACTATCCTTAGCAGGGCACCTGGATAGTTGGTAGTAGCATGGAGTTGTGGTGACATCGTCAGAGCTTTCGTTTCGAGACATCGCCAGTTGCTATTTTTGGCAGGACACTAAGGCGTCAGACTCGGGCAGTGAGTATTTGGATTGCATGCTATTCATTCAGAGGAATTAATAAGCTATTGGTTTAATTAATGATTATTAATTAAGTTGAGCTTATTATTAAGTGACAAGTTCTTTAAATGATTATTTAATAAAGTGTTGTTTGGGTGCCTAAGTGTTGGTGGGAAATATAATTGATATTATATTTCAAATCATCAAAAGCAAATATATTCAAAAGCTAAGTTATGATTTAACTTATGTGAGGTGTAAGTTTGAAGCTACCAGATTGATTTTCTATTGAGAGTTATAAAAGCCTTCATATGAGAAAATCGATTCATTCATATACTTGTGCATTTGCTTTGTTGTTTGGGTTGAAGAGTTGGAGACAAGGGTTTGAGTTTCAGGCTTGGAGAATTTGTCAAATTCTACAGAGTTTCAGCACTTTGAGGTGGTTAAATGCCCATTGAATTGTGTAGGCATTGTCTTAATTCAAAGACCAAGATTGGATTAATAGGTGGAAGAATTGTAGATTAATTGATTGTTATCATTCAGAATTGAGAAATAAAGGCAGTGTGATGGGTTTGAACTTTGAATGCAGATCACAACTAGTGTTTAGACCTGCGTTTGGGATTTGGAGGCAGGCGCAAGTTATAAAGGGCCCACGTGAGTGCAATAATAGGTGACGTTAGGGTCCAAGAAGGCACGTTTTGGGGCTGTTAGTACCTTTCACCTGTATTTCCAGCTTTGGCGTCAAGGAATTGTTGGTTTAAGACTTGCAACATTCTTACATGAAGATTTTTCAATGCCTGCATTTCCTTATCCAGGTTTCAACATTTGTATTTGTCAATTCTATATGCATGAAATGTCATTGTAAATATTATCTTTTGGAGATTTAATTGATAAAGGTTGTTGGTGTGTAGTTATCTTAGGTAAATTGATATTTCAAGCATTGTTATTTGCTTATTTCAAATATTGTCAAAAAATCCAAAAGAAAACATAAACTCGGAAAAAACACAAAAAACCTATGCTCCACGGAGTTTCGGGGACGGGGACGTGTTTGTGGTACGGGTACGGCTTAGAGCCAATTTTTAGGGGATGGCAGGGGACGACTATTAAAAAAATAGGAGAATTTTTATATATATAGAAAGAATTCAAATATGCATATCATAACATTGATAAATCATTCACCATAGACATTTTAGAAGCTCAATACAATGAATACATAGCAAATTAACAAAGTTCAAATACTTTCATTGTAAAAATATGGCGTACATATAGCAAAAATGCCCAACGGCTCCAAGTTTCATGCATGAAATGACATAAAGAGAAGTCCAACTAAAATACTAAATTGTAAACATAGAAGTTCAACTGCATAATCAGATGTCCATAATAATCAAAATCAATAATGTATCAACAAATAATATGTCAAATATATGGCTATCCTCTACGAATCAAAATAAAAATCAGAGTCATCCTCTGAGGCAGGATGAGGGTCCTCATCCAATGGAACTCCAAGCAATCCTAGAGGTGTGTCATCCTCCTCAACCTGCATAGCATCCTCAGGATTAACATCCCAACATAATCCTGGAGTTTGACGATACTGAACACTCTGCCGATCCTGTAGCCGCAATGCGCTATGAATAGCCACTAACTTCTCCGATCGTCTAGAGGTAAGGTTGTTCCTCTTCACTGATTGGATGAAGCTATATGTGGACCAAATCCTCTCTGCAACAGAGGAACTCGCAACCTGTGAAAGAAGACGAATGGCAAGAACATTCAGCTCAGGTGCATCCCTACCATGCCACGTCTACCATCCAATAAGGTCCCTTTGAGCTAATGTAGCTCTATCCGTCTTCGCCTCTGGTCTACTAAAGGTTGGACGACGAAGATTGGCAAAGTCAATCCACTTTCCCGAAGTTTGTCAGGATCATTTCTATTGTACATTTTTGTAAGGGCCTTGAAGAAGCCCGCCTTCACTTGAGTTGAATAGATAAAAGACATATTAAATTATTAATTAATGAATATGATTCATGAATATTGAAGATTGAAGAGATAATCATAACTTCATAAGATATCTACTTTGCAGCTTGCAATTTCACATTTAATTAAATAAAAATTTAAATTGAAACTTGAGATTTCAGATTTGAGACTCACCTCCTCATCCCTAGATGGAGCCACTCTCCCAGGTCTCGGTGCATACCATTTAGGATTGATAGCATAGGCTGCCATATGGAGTGGGGTGTTCATAATGTTCCACCGTCGCGTCACAATGGGCCTAAGATGCTCCTCATAAAATGCCAATTTAGGGTCCCTAGCATAAATAACATGCTTGATCCGCCCAAGCATGCTATCAAAGGTCTCATAAAACTCTCCAAGGCTAGGAGAGTCAGTATTAGCATATCTAATGACCCGCACAATGGGCTCAATGAAGGAGTAAATGTATTTGCAAATGCAAGCAAGTTACAAGTTAAAAACATCATAAATTTTAAAATTCTCAATTCTTAAATAATAAAATCAGCAAATGTTAAAATCAGAAATAATTTTATTAAATCATTAATAACAATTTTCTAA
>MU226309.1:1945336-1962277 GCA_018584345.1 Thuja plicata
TATCTATTATGATCTGTTTCAGCCATCACAAGATGTCTATCACAATAGAAGGTCAAGTTATTGTAAGATCGTCACCTTTCAATAACTCTTACAAATATAAGTGATAATCATTTGGAAGTCGTCACTTTCTCATGATGTACACTGGGGGCAGGCCCATTAAAAACATGGAGTCACACACATGACATCCACCATGCCTCAGCGTAGAGGGTGGAAACAAGGGTTTTCACCTCAAACTTCTCTCATAGAGAAGAACTCATTGAAAATATATCAATCTGTTGATCTTTTCATGCAAGATTGCTTAAGATAAACTGTCAGACTCCCTCTGAATCTGATATCAATCTTCTGAGCTCCTCGTTCAAAGTTATCTCTGAAGTGTCAAACTCCCTCTGAATCTGATATCAATCTTCTTTTTCCTGCTAGAGCATCTCTGGAAAAGATCAAGGCAAATATCTCTTATTGTAAGTATAGAATTACAGATGATAGAGAGACTACATTGAGTAGATAAATGTAATATTCAAGGATAATAGATACTTATCTGCACATCAACATCGTTGACACAAGTTGCTTCAATGAAGGTCCACATACATCAAATCAGAAAACACCTTCTCAAATTATTTGAGGTACATCTCCCCTTCTAATCATCTCCCCACTAAGGATGGTTCAAATGGGAATGTAACATTGGTTATTATTCCACCCCACAATGTACAATTCTCACTCTTATATCGTTGAACAATTCTCATGTCTTCTTGTGAAATGACTTGATTGCTCCAAGAGAGGTGACACTCTATAATTAATGCTTTCTTTATAGAAAGAGACACCCTTCCTTGAATACGTTCTTTGTTAATGCTTGACAACGATCATAACAAATTAATATATCTATTTAATGAAAGCCGCTTTCAGGAATTTCACATAGTCCCATACACAGTCCATCATAACTTTTGAACCCCACAATTTCTCTCCAATTTTATATATTTCAGATTGTATCTAAGTCCGGCTCTGATACCATGTTAAGTTTTAGGATAGCTCTGATACCATGTTAAGTTTTAGGATAGCTGCAAATGTAATAGCACTCTATTGTATGTGTTTTCCAAATGCAACAATCTCTCTTTCATTTATATTGAGAATGAGGCTAGGAGAGACATGTCCCTTCTGTTAAGGAATGTGGATCAGTTATAGAGAATAATAATAGTCCAATTTTATATATTTCAGATTATATCTAAGTCTAGATACTAAATATATTAATGCAGAGAATTTACAAGTAAATTATTGCAGAAGAGATCGAATGCTTGCTGTGATATATAATTACCTCTGTGATTGATTATAACCCACAACAAGCATTGATATGTATATACTTACGTAGAGTCATGTCTACGTAGAGTCATGACCATACGTGGCTTATGCCACGTAGGGTCATGACCCTACATAACATAACCATTAACTTAATTTCCGATTACATACCAAATGATATTGGTTGCTGATAACAATACATATATTATTGAGTGTCGATAACAATACATAGTAGTCGATAATGTATCGGTTGCTATGTATTGTTATTGGGCTTGATTGCCGATAACAATACATAGCAGCCAATATATTATCGGGCTTCATTGCCAATACAAATATATATAGTGGTTTGATCTTAACGTATCATGGATACGTTAAGCATTGTTGAGAGGTATTGTGTACATTCGGTTATATGACAGTCACGTTTTGTCATCAGTCAATAATAACATTATATATATATATATATATATTTCATTCTGGCATATGCATGTGTCAATCACTTGTATGCTTCAATCCGAATGAAGCTATTTCTCAAGACTCCCTCTTAGCAAGAGAGGATTTGAACAACACCCTTTTGAATTGATTCACATGTTACATTTCAGAGAAATGAAAATTATCTGATCTCCGACACTTTGGCACAACAACTAAATGTAGTTTATCAGATAATAACCTTGATCCTAGGATGACAATGAAGTCTCCAATATCACAGGTATAAGTTCGGACATACATAGTCCATCTTGACATACGAATCATCATGACCTCTGACACATTGTAGGAAAACAATTCAATGTAGTCTATCATGATAATATGTCAAGCATCTCAATATCATGTTATTCGGCACAGTCTGGGACAACAACTTAATGGAGTCAATCATTACATAATCGTTATTACAACACTAAGTAATAACATCACAATCGAGATATCCGACACATTTCGGGACAACAACTTAATGTAGTCAATCTTGATATAATCGTTATTACAACACTAAGTAATAACATCACAATTTTAATACTAAGATATCCGACACATTCCGGGATAACAACTTAATGTTGTCAATCTTGATAAGAGTGTTATCACAATGCCCGACTCAATTCGGAACTAGATTTTGTGATAACCACAACAAATTCAGTATCAAGATATTCGGCACATTCCGGGACAGCAACTTAATGTAGTCAATCTTGATACATTTGTTATTATGAATTTCGGCACATTCCGAGACAACTAGCTAGAGTAGTCTATCATGATAAAAGGTCAAGCTATTGTTAAAGTCGTCACCTCATAATAGCAACCTTACACACATATGAAAGATCGTCACCTTTCATAACACACAAATGCAATATTGCAACTCTCTTGATATCAATCATGAACCAAGTCGGAGGGTGGATCCCCCATAGCTACTCCTGGAGGTTGCAACAAGAGCTTTCACCTTAAACTTCTCTCTCACAGAGGAGAGTGCATTACAAGAAATTTCACTTCGAACTTCTCCCTCATAGAGAAGAGATTATTAACAAAGGACCGTATTTCAAAATTCTCCCTCTAAACAACGATCCTGGGAACTCAGGTCCTCTAGCTGCTCCCTCAGAAGCTCACGTTATGGCTTCTTCGCCTTTCATCCAAGAATGCCTGTGATAAATTGTCAGACTCCCTCTGAATCTGATATTAATCTTCTGACCTCCTCATCCAAGGTTGCCTTTGATGAAGTGTCAGATTCCCTCTGTTATGGAAGGATACTCTGCTCACATAGTCTGAATCATCGAACTTGTCCATAGTGGCCTTATCTTGTTGTTAGGAACTTCAATATTCTCAAGGTTATATGATGGAGTTTCATGATCTTCTATGATATTCTCCGTCTGATTCTCAATTGTGTAATCTTCATGTAATTCTGTGATTGGATCATCTTTTGAATCTTTATAAGCAGTGTTTTCTTCAAATATTACATCTCTACTAATTTCAATAGATTCTTAGATGGCTTAATTCTGGTTTATTCCCTGTAAATGCTTCTTCAGGTGTTATATTCTCTAAGATAGAATGAGGACATCTATTTTGAATGTACACAACTGTATTTGATGCTTCAACCTAGAATGAAATATGTATGATTCATGGCTTTGACGACATCAATGATAGTTCTGTTTTTTCTTTTTGCTACTCCATTTTGTTGAGGATTATAAGGTACTGTACACTCCCTCTTGATCCCAATAGAAATGCAAAATTCTTTAAAGTTTTCGGTGATATATTCACCCCCATTATCTGATCTTAGGGTCTTTATTATATATGTATATATATTTTTTCAGTTTGATTTTCCACTAATGCTTTAAATTCTTTGAACTTCATATAATACTTCATTTGATTCTTTTAGGTAGGGCACTATGCCAAATGTCATTACAATTTGATACTCCATGACTTAGCGCATGTTTTTGATCATTACAAAGTTTGTATAAGCTACCATCTCTTGTTCCTATGGAAAGAGCATTCTTAATGTTGGAATTTCTAGGCCAAAGTAGAACTTTATCTTCATGAAAGGTGACACGGTATCCTTGATCAGCTAAACCTGAAATAGAGACCAAATTTCTTTTGATTCCTGGTACAAATAGAACATCTTTTAATTGTAATGTAGCTCTAGTTCTTAATTTATTTGAACAGGTCCCGATTCCTTTCATGGGATAGGTGGAGTTGTCACCAATTGTGACCTCTTCAGTTGAGTGTTCTTCATAAGTTTCGAATTGATCTCGAAACCCGGTTATGTGTCTTGATTCTCCGCTATCAATTATCCAAGTGCTTTTATTTGAGTTTAGTTCACTTGATAAGGCTAAGAAAAATAGAGGATTTTCCACTTCTTTGACTTCAACTATGGCTTCTTGAGTTTTCTTTCTTTCCGGACAGAACCTGTTAGTGTGTCCAAACTTATCACATTTGTAGCATTGGACCTTTGAGAGATCTCTGTTTTTGTGACGTTGATTATTATCTCCTCTCTTTTGTTTAAAATTCTTTTTGTTTGAAGAAGCATGAAGTGCTTGAATATCTCCCTCTTTATTTGGACCTATCCCTCTTCAGATTAGTCGAGATTCTTCTTTAGTGCAATCGTTTTTGAGTTGATCGAATTTAGGTAGTGAAGGTCGACCGCTAATGCATTGGATAAAAGATTCCCAAGAGATTGGTAACCCTCTCAGGGCAATTAGGGATAGTTCTATATCATCTACATTATTTCCAATAGTAGAAAGTTGATCTCTCAATTCGGAAATTCTCAAAAAATATGATGTAATCGTTTCTCTTTTATTCATTTTGATGTTCATGAGTTGCTGTTTTAAGGTAAGCAATCTGCTTGCATTGTTGATCTCATATGTAGATTGAATGGTTTTGAATACATCATATGTCGTAGTAGTCTAGCTATGGTTGGAAGAATGTGATCTTTAACAGCGTCAATAATTATTTTCTTAGCCTTGTTATTGCGTCTTTTCCATGTTGTTTTCTCTGGTTCATCTTCAGGGATACTTTTGTCTTCTTCTATATATGAATCCAATTCAAGTTCTTGAAGGATTGCAATTATTTGAATTTTCCATGAGACGACGTTGGAGGCACCTTCGAGTCTATCCTACACTGTAACACCGTTCACCATGATTGTCCTTCCTTCAATTTGAATATATGACTGAAATTCTGAATCAAAATTTTACTATCTTTATTATTCTCTATTGGTTAGGCTCTGATACCATGTTAAGGAATGTCCATCAGTTATAGAGAATAATAATAGTCCAATTTTATATATTTCAGATTGTATCCAAGTCTAGACACTAAATATATTAATGCAGAGAATTTACAAGTAAATTATTGCAGAAGAGATCGAATGCTTGCTGTATAATTATCGTTGTGATTGATTATAACCCACAGAAAGCATCGATATGTATATACTTACGTAGAGTCATGTCTACGTAGAGTCATGACCATACGTGGCTTATGCCACATAGGGTAAGGTCATGACCCTACGTAACATAACCATTAACTTAATTTCCGATTACATACCAAATGATATTGGTTGCCGATAAAATAACATATATTATTGACTGTCGAGAACAATACATAGCAACCGATAAGACATGGCTCTACGTGGCTTATGCCACGTAGGGTCATGACTTTACGTAACATAACCATTAATTTAATTTCCGATTACATACCAAATGATATTGGTTGCCGATAACAGTACATATAGTATTGACTGTCGATAACAATACATAGCAGTCGATAATGTATCGGTTGCTATGTATTGTTATCGGGCTTGACTGCCGATAACAATACATAGCAGCCGATATATTATCGGGCTTCATTGCCAATACAAATATATATAGTGGTTTGATCTTAACGTATCATGGATACGTTAAGCACTGTGGAGAGGTATCTTGTACATTCGGTTATATGACAGTCACCTTCTGTCATCAGTCAATAATAACATAAGGTTCGACAATATTTATATGTGCGATCTCAATTAAATTATATATATATATATATATATATATATATATATATATATATATTTATTTCATTCTGGCATATGCATGTGTCAATCACTTGTATGCTTCAATCCAAATGAAGCTATTTCTCAACACCTTCATGGGACATGTCTATTCATTATTATGAGATTAATATAATGACAATGGATTATGTAACTACATAAATATATAAATGTACACACACACACGCACACGTAATATTTTTGAATCATTATTTTATTAATTTCTCCTCATACTACTATATATATATTCAATAGTCTCATAGGATTTATCCGACAGAAGCTACAAAACATCAACAAATTCTATCACTTTCTGTGATAGAATTTCTAGCCTGTTCATAAAACATGATTGTTTTGAGGAGACCAATTTAGTATTTACTCCAAAGAACAAAATATTTACATCAGCTGAGCATTTTTATCAACATGAAATGTTCAGTCCATAGAAGAGTGTAATGATATTTCTGGATGTTAACTGACAATTTTTTACATCAATGTTTCAGATCAAACTCCATGATTCATTGTCAGGATGAGTTAGAGCCAGAGAAGAGAATGATATGAAACATTGATTTAAAATAACTGTGACAGTTAAAATAAAAAAATATCATTACATTCAACTGCACATAATGCTTACAAGGAAAGTCTCTCTTGAAATAGGTAAAGAAAAAGTATTTGGAGCTGCTTCTCAATAGGTAAATAGTTCATGGAGTGTGGTACGAAACCTATGTTGCTGAATTGGGTATGGGTGCGAGTCTGGGAACCAAAACATGGTATGATAAGTTTTATTTCCTTGTGTATGAGTACGACACATATAAGAACAATGATATTCATAAATCCGTAGTTGACAATAAATATTCATAATTTGCAAAATGTGATTACACAATGAAAATCCAAATTACAATCTATATTTAATATTCATATTCTTCTTTATCAGAAGCACCAAGGTCAACATTTGGTTCAACTTCATTTGAACCACAATACATTGGATTGCCACTCCCACTAGCTTTGTCAAGTGCAAAATCTACCTCATGTATGAAGACTTGGGCAAGCTGTGCAACTATGACATATAAATCAGCACACTTAGACCCGCACCTAGATCAGGCCTTTTAGGGGAAGAACCTGATAACATAGTCTAAAACATTGATTTTTAAAATTGCCACATTTTAAATCCAGAAATATCATTACATTTTGGTTCACCTAAGCATTATGCTTACAAGGAAAGTCTTTCTCGAAATAGGTAAAGAATAAAGCATTTGGGGCTGCATTTCAATCCATAAATCGTTCTTATCCTATCAAAACTGCTAAAGACTAGCCTGGACAATCAAAAACAAGTCTTGTGCAAAAATTTACAACTTCCCAATTTTGAGGGCAGATGTATGTTCTTTGAAAGTATTTTAGAATCTTTCTGTGCAAAGGAAATCAGACTGCTTTGAACTGTAATGTATGCCACATAATCTTATATGTATCTTTGATTGTCCACGAATCCCCTAGGTTTGGACCACTCCAAGATAGAGATGTTGCAAAAAGTAAATTTGTTTCAGGTTGTAACCGTCTCCAAAACCCTCCAGCTATTGACCATCCCAAGAAGATATGATCATCTCTCTCCCCATTCCTGTACATAGCCATTTTGATTGACATGTCACAATATCATTATATAACTCATTCAATATTGTTGGAAGGATGATATTAACCAAATAGCTCTCTTCTACAGTTCTCGTATAGTTGAAGAAATTCCCAAAATAACACAGAAAAAAGAAATGCCAAAAACTGTGACCAAAAGGGATTAAGTACATGTGTGCTTAATGCTGAGAATTGTTGCTTGAAAATTTGCATAATGCTTTTCGATGGCGGGTTCAGGTATTATTAAGACCCAAAATTTCATTTTCTCTCCTAGCTAAGTTTCAAAGGGCTATACCATGGTTTTCGACATCTTTTCTCTTGTGCCTTCTTATGATTCATGGTGAAAATAGTACAATAATGGGGACATCAAATTATACAGACACTTATTCACATATTCGTACACAAAGCAACCTTAACCTGCATGATAATATTTGGATTGCAGGGTTTTTGAAGCATTAGGTTCCCTTTCAAAATCTCTGCGAACTCAGCATGACATTCTCTCATTTGTCCAGGTTGGTCTTTTTTGTCTTGAATTATGTGAGATCAAATATCATTGAGAAGTTTGAAAGTGTCTCATTTATTATTTAAAATCTTCCCTGAAGACTCAGATGAATGTGTGATGCAGACACTTTCGGAACCCTTAGCAAAGTGGCTATGCACTTGTTCGGATCCTGAAAACCATTCTACAAGAAACTGTATGATGGAGGAGCTGGAGAAAATTTCAAGTTTAAAGCCAACAGAAAACAGTCACAAGGCATGTGAGAATATTGTGAAGTCTCACGACCTTGATGGCACTGCCAAGTTTATTGGTGCAAATGGTTGTGAGGATCGATATTTTTTGGCTCTTGTATCCAGGTACTGTTAATTAGTGCATGTTTACCTTTGTGGGTAGGTTTATTAATTTATAATTCAGTGGCTTGCAAGCTGTCTTGCTTTTGTGTTGTGAAGTTCACAGTTGTGCAAAAAGTCAGTTGCACAAGATAGGTTGATTTGATTTAGCCTAAAAAATTTCTATAAACTTTCAATAGTGGAACATTTAGAAGGCACTTAGCTCATTTTCAGTTTGGCAGGTATTTAATATTAGCATGGGAAGCTCAGCACGGCAGCTCAAACATTCATATAGATTCAGTTTCAAGGTTTAGACCTTACCAAAATATGTTGTTTAAAAACACTGATCTTAATGCAAACAGATTTCAACAATCCATACTCAAATTTTGCTTGATAATCTTCTGGATTAGATGGTTAAAATTCCTACACAATCTAATCCAGAAGATTATCAAGCAAAACACTGATCTTAATCTTCTTTTTTTTGTATCATTCTACTCTTAGATGATTTTATTGCTTATATAATCTAGTACATTTTGCATGTTTTAAAAAACTTCATGCAGGGTCTGTGAGGGATTGATTTGCTTTTCCAGCTACCTCAAGACACAACATGATACATTACAATTTATGCAGGTAAAAGGCCCACTACTTTGTCAGTTTCATATGATATTACCTTTTACATGTAACTTTCATGTGATGCTATGAATACTTTGTAATTGCAGGCCCTCTCGAAGCCTTTAGTCAAGTGGTTTAGTAGTTGTGTGCATTTAGAGATGTCAGATGATACAGGCCAGAGAATGCTTCTAGTGAAGATTTGGCATCAACTATTGGTTTCTCTACAGAATTGTCACCCACCAATATCATTTGACTCAGATCTTCTAAATCTTCAGGCACCCTTATTAGCATCAGCTTTTCAATGTCCTCTTAAACAAATTGCAGAAGAAACTCTCTTGTTTTGGGAGAAAACATATGGAATTAGGACCTCAAAATTAACTTACCCATCGTGCTTGGTTCCAGTTCTTCGTAATTTACAACGTAAGGTGAAAATTGCGTTGCCTGGTTTTCTTCATACATATTTCTCCCGACGATGTTTGAAGCATCAGATAAAGCATCAGATACAAGAATGCTGTGCAACTGGAAATGGTGCACTCTTTTCAGATGCCGCTGATAGGTATAATGATGAAGATCAGGCAAATATGGTGACCGTTGGAGGGCGGGCTGAAATTTGTTTGGAAAAAATTGAAGCCGAGTTAGTTTCTAATTTAAAAACATCCACTTCAAATGAAAACGTGACAGAAGTTAGAAGGAAACGCGGAAGACCAAGGAAACATAGAATTAATGAAATAGAAAGTAATGTTTTTAATAATGTAAGCAAAAAAACCACTGGAGAGCAGAATGATTCAGATCTCGTTGGAAAAATAGCAGTGGAGCATATTGGAATTAACAAGCACACTAATGAAGGATATATTGATCTCAATGGAAAACTGAGCACTGCAGATGAAAAGGTTGAGGTGACTAAAGTGAAAGGCAGGGGAAGGTGGAAGCAGAAGTTAGGAAAGTGTAAGTCAGCTGTGACTGGGAAGAAAACTGTTGGAAGAAAAGGTAATGCAAGATCATTGACAGACTCAGTTACGTGTGACCAGCAATCTGAATGCAACAGAGATGAGATTAAAGGAGATTGTGTCTTCAACTCTAAAAGCGTCATTTCAAGGGAATTACTTGAACGAGCTAATGTAAACCACAAGCAAGGAAGAACAATAAAGTCAGAGCAGTTACAGTTAAAGCTTCTAAAGTCTGACTTAAAGACACTTGGAATACGTCATTTGCGATCTTTGCGTAATGCTGGGGGTTTAAGAGGTGGCAAGGACTGGAGGAATACTCGTGAAATGGCAAAACGACTGCCAAAAATATCCCGTCGGCAATTCCAGCAACTGAATACAGTTGAAAGTAATGATTTTAACAGAGTATCAGATACACATACTAATATGCGGGTTTCAGTTACAAGCTTCCAGAATATGGGAAAACCAGATCATGAGCTTAAAATGAATAAAGAGGAATTGCAGCCTTGTAGTCCTGAAAAGCTCTCTCCATTGATATGCTCAGAACCTGATACTTCCAAACTGTCAGCTACAGAATCACCCTTTAAGGTCCGAGCTTTGGGTGGTCGAACATGGTCAGGAGGACTCAGTTTGTTAAAATCATTAGAAGATTCTTGCCTCCCTGTTCCAATCATATGCAATACATTTAGTATGTCATCAGGTGAAAAGAATTCAGACAGTGTGAGCAGAAAAAAATGGCGAAAGAGTGGCACTCCTAAAAGGATTCCTTCAAATTTGATTTGCGAGGATAAAGTAGATATTTTCTACGAAAATAACATTTTATCTCAAGTCACAGCTGCAACAGATGAAGAAATAAATTTTACAGGTAAACGATTGAGGGATGCAGGACATAAGTTGTTTACTTCAAAAGACTGGGAAACATCAGATGTTGCTAATCTATTTAAGAAATTGAAACACGAAGATAGTAAGTGCTTTGTGAAAAGGCAGAATGCAAACTTTAAATCCAAAGATGGTGTAAATCCTTGTCATGCAACAGGAGGGTGTCAAGATGACATGGTGAGTTCGGCAGGTTTTGACTTACAAGTGCCAAACCTGATTCATCAATGGAAATCTGGAAGAAAAGGTAATTTGGAGAGGCTGCAGGAAGCATCACTATTTGATATCAATAGACATAGGCGAGAGAATAATCCAGAGGAATTGGAGGCTAGAAATGAAGATTCATGTGAGGCACATTCTGAAGCCACAGATCGATGCACAGAAACAGATGGATTAGATAAAATAGATCATACAAGGACTGGTCAAGTGCATAATTTTGATACTCAGTCTATTGAAGAAGATGAACAACTTCAAAGGAAAACCCAGCAACCTGAGTTGAATGCTTCATCTACTGCTTCCCATGAGGTTTGTGTTGAGGCATTGATAGTTAATCCTCTTGAACATGCTTGCACAACTAATGGTGAAAACCCTAACTTCTCAAAGAAAGGTCTAGCATTGTTAGAAGAAATGGGAAGTGAGTGGAATATATGTGACATACTTTCAGAAATATCTTCCTCTTCTAAGTTGGAAGGTTTGGGTAAACAAGATCTAATACATGCAGAGATACTTCTACAAGGTCTTACACACAGAATTATGAAAAGGAAGAAATTGCTTTTGGAAAGATGCTAATGTGGATATAGGCTATCCGCAACTTGCAAAATTATCCTAAAAGGCTGCATGTTTTGGACAAATGGGATTGGGAGCTTAAACCAAACTTTAGATCCACATATACCATGGGAGAGCGAGTATTGCTTGCAAGTTGCAACATTCAATTTGTGACCAAGATTTTCATCTTCCCAAAACTCCAAATAAGTTATGGCAGGTTCGACTTCAAACCTTTGTGAGAGCATTAATATCATATTAGAAGGCTTCAGTTATGGCTTTGAACATTGAAATTTAAGAAACCTCAGCCATTCACTGTTAGTCTGTATTGGATCTTCCCAATTGCACTTGACTGTGTTTAATGCATGCTTCATTCTAAACAAATGAGTTATGTCATGCATGTCCCAACAAAGTTATCAAATGTCCACATGGGACAACTGCATTCCTGTCGTAACCCTCAATATGCAAAGCATATTTGGGTAGATTAAGGTCATATATGATATGTAATGCATAAGAAAATATTTGTAAACAGTATAGGAGGCAATGGAAAGGTATACAAGGCAATGGTGAGTTGCTTATTATGGAAGCACCTAAGTTATATGCAAATTGGACACTTAAATGTTCGTTTTGTCTAACTTCTTTAAAGCACACAGGGAGTCGGGCACATGCCTGTACATGCATATGCACACACATTTGTTCAAAAAATTCTGGATCAGTTGTCCATATTTCTAGGAATGATATTACATTGTAAATTTGGGTCATTTTGTACACTCCTAGATGGTAATGTGCTTATTGTGAATCACTTCAGGGATTTGCTTATTTTACTTGAAGCGATGCTTTAACAGTGTATTTTTGTTTAGCATCACAGGGCTACATGTGCATGTCTGTCCATTGATATGTGTGCCCACAGGCTTATGAGCAGTTTAATAAGATTTTAAAAGTTGATCTTGCTGAATTGTCCATATTTTTCAAGATTGAATTTACTCTTGTCTGCTGAAGTAGGCTTTCAAAAGAGGGCTTGGATTGATTCTTTATTTTTCTAGTAGTGATTTTGCACGGCCAAATTGAGAATTGGCAGGATTTCTGATCACAATGTTCAATGACTTTCAATAATCGTTAGGCACTTCCTAGGTTTGAGAATTGAACTTATTTATAATTTTGTGATACGGACTTGAGCTAAATTGAATCACATACTTCTACATTCTCATTCTTATTTATCTAAGATTCAATAATAGGACACAATTCATGACGAAAGGTATTTTAAAGCCAAAATTGAATCTTTAAGGGCATGCCACGTCATGCACATGTTTTGAGGTTATTGCTTAAAACTGTAATCAATTATCAATGTTACACAATCAGATTTTCTTTTTTTTCAAACCCAAAATTGCATTCCCTGGCATGCCTGAGCATGAATGTAGAATAAGCTTAATTGAAGTACAAACTATATGGAAAAGGGAGAATTTTCTTAAATTTTGTGTAATTTTGAGGAAGCAGCTGATGAACAATGAATAGTGACCTACCTATAGGAAATTTTTTTTTCTGGTCAAATTGGTTTTGAAGCTGATCTTTGTTGGGTCACACAAACTTATAAAGCCTTTGTTTGTCGTAATCAAATTCGTTTCGAAGCTGATCTTAATTGGATCATGGAAACGCAGCCTCATGTTTTCATAATCAAATTGGTTTTGAATTCAATCCTTAATTTGCAAATTTTATTTTTCTTATTCAATTTGCTTTCAAAGTTAACTGCAATTGAATCATGGAAACTTATGAAGCTTTTATCCTCACTTGAAGTTATTTTAATTGTAAGTTAATATTGTATTGACATATTTGAAAGCGTTAACAAGCTAATAAACTTGTGAGGCCTTATTATTTAAGAGTTTCTTCCTCTTTGCATTTCACTAGAGTTAATGCCTTACGTGCAATTGGTTAATTAGTGCTTTTTATTTCATGCAAAAAAAACTTCATTACCGTAGGCATTGGTGAAAGCATAACAATAATTTGTTAATCATTATTTTTGAATACAAGGATGCTAGATGGTGCTACTAGTATTGAAGGTTTATGGAAGATAATAGACAATGAATTTAATAACTCTATAATGAACAAATGATAATTGTAGAATATAATTTATTTAATAACTCTATAATGAACAAATGATAATTGTAGAATATAATTTATTTAATAACTCTATAATGAACAAATGATAATTGTAGAATGTAATTTAAGACTTATCATGTGTTGGTAAGTTATGTTAAATATGTGATGGATAATATGAAACATTTTTTATACTAAATATCCTAAGAGGAGAGACATTGCAAGTTTTTTTGATCTAGAAAAGTTTTAGAAGATAAATGATAGTTACATAATGTAGTACACAGCTAGGAATAAGAGAAATTCCATTATCACATGTATAGTGCAACACCTTGACCTATAATATTGTAAAGACTGAAAAACTCACAAAGTATGCCACATAAGCTTTTAAGCATAACCAGTCGAAAAGTCAAGAAGTCGAAAGACAAGATTGACAATTCAATACATTTATCCCATGTTACATCATAAGAAGATCATACAAGCGACCATCTTGTCGAGTGTACAATAAGTCTTTTAAACCACATACATACAATTACATGCCGACCAACTTGTCGGATTTAGGAATCAAATATACAATTACTTTGATACAACAAAATGATTACATCCAGAAGTGTCGACCAGCTTGTCGATCACTAGATAAAGTACAACATGGAAATAGAGAAAGAAGAGAAGCAATCAACATTGGAAGTATCAACTCATCGGGTTATGTCTCCTGAGCCTCGGATTGAGTCCCTTATGCTTCCTCGAGAACAGAGGTGGGGTCCAGGCGCTTTTACCGCCCAACCGTGGAGTGGTCAGCTCCGGAAGTGATGAGCTTCCCCGGGGTTCTTCCTGACACGAAGTACGCCCCGTCCCTGCACGAGAGGTCTAGCTTCTCGCTATTGGCAGATTCAGATGGTCTTAGTGCAGCCGTGTAACTTAACCTACAACACATATGCCTATAGTAGGTTCTATACAACGGATGTAGCAAGGGGTGAAATTTAACCATGCATAATCAATGAGAACATATGCAGTTTAATACTTTGGCCAAAGTAAAATTTATATCCAGATTTGAATTGGCAGGCAAACATACATTTACCCTCCCTTGATTCTCTACATTCGGCACAACTTCCATCCTAGTTGATACTTTCCCGAAACACATAAGCAGTAAATTAACAGCACCATAGAATCATAATTCAATTAAAAACAAAACAACATGCAAGGCAAGGAGTTTCGTTAGCCATTATCCAATTTTTTTTTAACTCTCAGGTGCCAATCAAACTACAGTAAAAACAAACTACAGTAAAAACAAACATAAACTCGGTGCCAATCATGAGCAGTAAGCTGGAATTTACGGAGAATACAACAGTATTTGGATCGTTTTACAGTCAAATCAAGTTCTGAAGGTGCCTGATATTCATTCTGAGAACAGAAAAGGTAACTCAATGCATATTTTCGACATGACATAAAATGGAGTAACCACATATAATGGATGCAATGAACTAAAAGTTCATAGGCTATGCCTCATACGGTAATCCAACTACAGAGAAAACCTCAACATGCAGAAGATTTGATATGTCCAGGAGAATCAATAACGTCAATAACATTTCATGCATGCCCAAATTTAAACTCACGGCCCCAATGATTGCAAATAGTGATGAAGCCATGGAAGTAAACCGCATCGCATAGCAGCATGATGATAAGGAACGCATGAACGGTTTATAACACCCAGCTATAGCATTGTTTTATATTTTAACAGAGAAGAAAGGAGAGTAAAAGACCCAGCTCGCGGAATATGCTGCGCACGCAGAGGTCTTAGTTAAACCAGCACAATATAACTGTCACAACTCACGATGGCAGAAGAACAACATAACAAACTGCTAAGTTAAAAAACGCGCAGCCCAACCCATGTAACCAGGATGAAAGTCTTGAAGGAAACGGACTCCACCACACATTTTCCTTAAGACTATCGATTTCAAGCTAGATGAAGAATTATTACAACACAACGCGCATTGACTAGAATGCTATCAATTAAAGTCAAACATTTAACGATTCTACATTCTATCACAGTCGTTCCAACAAGTTATACTCCGAGAATAGCAACTTTTTATCAATGTTTTTAGCTGACTCAAGAAGAAAAGAACCTGGAGTCGCAGTCCACAACTGGGTTGATACTAAGCTGTCACCACTGATACCCACTGTCACTTTAGATCCCCTCCGCTACGCTCTGTCTTCTCCCTTCTTCCTATTTTTCTTTTTCCGAAAACAAGAATTTGTTTTCTCCTTCGCGTCCCCCTATTCCCCATTGGCATCTCCCTTAATGTCCATGCATGGTAACCGTTTCTTGATTTTACTTTCCGTAAAAGTGCAGTAATGAAAAAGGGTTAAAAACACAATTTTAACATTTAGGAAAATCTTTAATACACAAAAAACAAGACTTTGTAAGGCTATGAAAATATAAGTGAATTCCTAACAATTATTTAAATTAGTATAATCCGATTCACATTCCCATTGAAATAAAAATGATCGCATATCTTATTATTATTATTTTTCAATCATTTATCATTAACACTTATAGCAAACTAATAAAATATCATTTAGTGGTGTGTGCGTGGCACTACTGCATCCGAATCTGACACTAGGTAAGGAGCTAGATCTCCCTCCTCGACCACACCCCTGTCCTCCGACCTGCAACCACTCAAACACTCGACAAGAAAAACCATCATCAGTAATTCACATACGAAATATACCTCCAAAATCAATAAAGCATTCTAATATTGCAACATTTTACCAATTTCATAATTACCTAGACATGTCGAGTCATCCAAGTCGGCATAATTCGACTGAATGATCCGCTTAACTAGGAGGTCGCAAAACCGGTCGTGACATCCCTCCCCACTTGGAAGAGACATCGTCCCGATGTCATATAAGTATCAACAACAGAAACATATACATAATCATTTGCAAGGTAAGCATAACATGATATGATTCTCTCATCAATAATTTTGAAACCAAATCAAAAGTATCAGAAACATTATCTCATGAGCAATGTATATATAGTGTCTCCAACATGATAGTCCAAACAACAACTAAAGTATACCAATATCCAAAACATCAAAGCCATAATCATCACACCCAAAAACTCACTAGAGTATGAGTAGAATGTCACATCAAGAGTCTATGAACTATCAAACATAAACAACATCTAACTGAAAAGATGAGGAAAGGAACGACGCATGTCGTTCGCATCCTCCCATGTAGCACTATCAGCTGAAAATTGGTCCCATTGGACCTTATACTGGAGCACATCAGCATTGCGCACCCTAATGGTACGCTGGTCAACGACCCGAGTAGGCTCCACTGAGACCACTCCCGGATCCTGCACCTGTAAAGCACGCCAATCCAAAATGTGAGAGGCATCAGGATGATAAGGTTTCAATAATGAAACATGAA
>MU226309.1:1969593-1983215 GCA_018584345.1 Thuja plicata
CAAAATCAATAAAGCATTCTAATATTGCAACATTTTACCAATTTCATAATTACCCAGACATGTCGAGTCATCCAAGTCGGCATAATTCGACTGAATGATCCGCTTAACTAGGAGGTCGCAAAACCGGGCGTGACAAATATTAGGATTTTTATAATTTGTTAATGTATAAGAAAATTCTTCTAAAGAAGAAAGTAATGAGGTCCGTGACAATCACACTTATAATATCACATACAAGTCCCATGGTGGTAGGAATAATAATATTTAATAAATCAACCTTAAAAAGTGAAAGAAAATAAACATTGTATATGGAAATTGAAAATAAATTGATTGGTTGTTGAAGAATTTATTCATGAATTGTTGGAGAATGAAAACAAAGATGAACTTTCCATTTTCCCTTAGGCGATGTAGCTAAGAATGCGTAATACTTAAAGAAGTAGCATCAAGTTGATTAAGCTTTAGATGGTTCCCTAGTCAATTGTTCACAAATTGTCTTTGTTAAGTTTTAGGATAGCTGCAAATGTAATAACACTCTTATATTTTCTGTGTTTTCCAAATGCAACAATCTCCCTTTCATTTATATTGGGAATGAGGCTAGGAGAGACATGTCCCTTCATATGAAGGGACATGTCTATTCATTATTATTGAGATTAATATAGTAACAATTGATTATGTGTGTGTGTGTGTGTGTGTGTGTGTGTGGAGAGGCAGGTCCTTGAAAGGACATGCCTCTTCCCATTAATTATAATTTAATCAATCTTATAATTTTTCATCTATCAATTATTAATTTAGAATAATATAGAAGATTAATATTGAATATTAGATTTCATATGATTAATAATAATATAACATAATCAACATATATTATATGTATTCTAAATGATCATACGACTGAAGCTACAAACATTAACACTCCCTCTTACCTAGGGAGGATGATCAAACAAAATGTGTAGTGGTCTTTTGCGTCAACACTTATGAGCCTCACCATAGCTACACAAGACATAAACACTCCCTCTTAGCTAGGGAAGATAAAATTCATCAAAATGCAATTCACAAAAGATCCATTACTTATAAAAGAGAAGATATCACTTCATCGCGATATCAAGAGATATGGTTTGACCAAGAATATCAAGTCTCATGATATTCACCATAACTCAAAAAATATTTTAAATATCACCTCAATATGATATTAGAGATATGGTCTGACCAAGAATACCAAGTCCACTGATATTTATCATAACTCAGAAAGTATTTTAGATATCACCTCAATATGATATAAGAGATATGGCCTGACCAAGAATATCAAGTCTTATGATATTCACAATAACTTAGAAAGTATTTTAGATATCACCTCAATATGATATCAGAGATATGGTCTGACCAAGAATATCAAGTCTTATGATATTCACAATAACTCGAAAAGTATTTTAGATATCACCTCAATATGATATCAAAGATATGGTCTGACCAAGAATATCAAGTCTCATGATATTCTGATAATTCAAAAATGTCTTATAGGTAATGTGCACATGTACCCTCAATAATACTTACCATAGGAACATTTATCATCTATAATGATTTGTTTCAACCATCACAAGATGTCTATCACAATAGAAGATCATGGTCTGTTTAAGGAACTTAATCCACCATGCAAGATATCATCTATCACGATCTGTTTAGTCATCATAAGATGTTTATCACAATAGAAGGCCATGGTCTGTTTAAGGAACATAATCCACCATACAAGATATCATCTATCATGATCTCTTTTAGCCATCATAAGATGTCTATCACAATAGAAGATCAAGTTATTGTAAGTTCATCACCTTCCAATAACTCTAACAAATACAAGTGATAATCATTTGGAAGTCGTCACTTCCTCATGATTTAAACATGGGGCATGCCCATTAAAAATATGGAGTCACACATATGACATCCATCATGCCTCAGCGCAGAGGGTGAAAACAAGGGCTTTCACCTCGAACTTCTCTCACAGAGAAGAACTCATTGAGTATATATCAATCTGTTGATATTTTTATCCAAGATTGCTTAAGACGAATTGTCAGAATTACTCTGAGTTTGATATCAATCTTCTTAGCTCCTCGTCCAAAGTTACCTCTAAAGAGTTAGACTCCCTCTGAATCTGATATCAATCTTCTTTACCTTGCAAGAGCATCTTCGGAAAATATTAAGGCAAATAGCTCTTATAGTACGTATAGAAATACAAATGAGAGAGAGACTATAATGAGTAGATAAATACAATATTCAAGGATAATAAATACTTATCTGCACATCAACATCCTTGACACAAGTTGCTTCAATGAAGGTCCATATACATCAAATCATAAAACACCTTCTCATATTATTTGAGAGACATCTCCCCTTTGAATTATCTCCCACTAAGGAGGGTTCAAATGGAAATGTAATATTGGTTATTATTCGCCCCCACAATGTACAATTCCCACTCTTATATCATTGAAAAATTCTCATGTCTTCTTGTGAAATGACTTGATTGCTCCAAGAGAGGTGACACTCTATAATTAATACTTTCTTTCTAGAAAGAGAAACCCTTCCTTGAATACATGCTTCTTTGTCAATGCTTGGCCACGATCATAACAAATTAATATATCTCTTTAATGAAAGCCGCTTTCAAGAATTCCACAGATCCGTACACAGTCGGTCATAACTTTTGAACATGACATTTTATCTCCAATCGCTTCAGTGAGATTCTCCGCAATTAGTTTTTCACCAACATATCCAAAATTCAGAAACATCCAACAGTGTATTTGTGAGATATGGTCCCTGTACTGAGACTGGATTTTCTGAGACAGTCACACCTTCACCATCAAGAAACCACTCTCTTACATTTGCAGTCTAGCTCTGATACCATGTTAAGTTTTAGGATAGCTACAAATGTAATAGCACTCTTATATTTTCTGTGTTTTCCAAATGCAACAATCTCTCTTTCATTTATATTGGGAAAGAGGCTAGGAGAGACATTTCCCTTCATGGGACATGTCTATTCATTATTATTGAGATTAATATAATGACAATTGATTATGTGTGTGTGTGTGTGTGTGGAGAGAGAGAGAGAGAGAGAGAGAGAGAGAGAGAGAGAGTCATGTCCTTGAAATGACATGCCTCTTNAATGACAATTGATTATGTGTGTGTGTGTGTGTGTGGAGAGAGAGAGAGAGAGAGAGAGAGAGAGAGAGAGAGAGAGTCATGTCCTTGAAATGACATGCCTCTTCCCATTAATTATAATTTAACCAATCTTATAATATTTTATCAATCAATTATTAATTTAGAATAATATAATAGATTAATATTGAATATTAAATTTCATATGATTAATAATAATATAATATAAATAATATATTATTATTAATCAACATATATTATATGTATTCTAAATGATCATACGACTGAAGCTACAAACATTAACAGTCTTAAATGAAGGTATGACAAATGACTCACCTAACATCACAATAGGCTAAAATGAAGTCGAGAAGTATGAAATAACATCTTTCAACTTAGACAAAATTAGAAATATGCATTCCTTATCAATTTTCCCTTTCCCACAACCCCTATGTTGAGATCTCAATGATTTACACTTAACCACATAATCCTCAATAGTAGGAAAGATATCAGTAGAAAGAGAATTCAATTGTACTTCTAATTGCATATCCCTTCCCTCACTAACTAAACCAAAGAGATCCCTTTGCATGCCCCATGCTTGTTTAGGTGTAGTGCATTCCTAACTGTGGAAGAATAAGGAATCTAAAACATGCATTGGAATCAAACCCATAATCTCATCATATTTGTTCACATGTGTAAATATTTCATGTTCCCTAGTAAAAGTAGGTTGATTTTCATTCAATGAGACCATAATCCTTTAGAGCAAAGAAACCATTATATCCTAGCCTTCCATGTATCATAGTTATGTGGAGTAAAAACCTCAAATATCAAGTCAACCATTAGAACCACAAGCAAAATATACAAACATATAATAGACATTGATCTGAAACCTCCAAGATACAAAGCACAATTGAAAATGAAGCCCCCTACAAATAGAACCTCTCCAATAGACAATATCTCAAAGTAATCAAAGTAGGTTCCAAAATGGTAAAAAAAATAAAAAATACTTGGGGTTGAATTCGGAAAAAGTGGGCAGGGAAGGATAGAATTCTCGATCACCTTTCAGATGCTACTAGAATCACCAAAATTAGATAATCTATCAAAAAGTCATGAGCTCAAGAGTCCAAATGGAAGAGTCACTTAAAACTAAAATACATGCTACCAAATAGAAAAAAAATTTGAGAAATAATCTAGATCATTGGAAAATTTGTGGAACTAGCTTTCAAACGATATCTTGTTTGAATTTTTTTGCTTCCTAGACAAAAATTTATATCATTTTTAAAAAAGGCCCAATTTGGACAATAGGGGACCACAAATAACCCCTTTGGGGGTTGAAAATGCTTGGCGCTTGGTCACTACTTTGACCATTGGTAACTGCCTACTTAAGGAAAAATTGAGCAGTTTTAGTTGGTGACCACAGGGTAAGGCTTGAGGTAAGATAAGTGGTCATGGGAACTATGACTTAAATAGAACAATGGGTGGTACTACCTATGGCTATCTACCAAGAAAAACCTCAGGGTACATAAGGAGACTTCAAGGAAAGAAACTAAGTGTTCCAATGAATGAATGATTTTTGTGATGTCCACGAGAGTGAATGGTGTAAGGGACCAAAGAATAACATCCTTAAATTATCTTTATACACTATTCGATGTTGGATATTCAACTACAAATCTTGACTAAAATGCTAACATCCATGTTGATCTTATCTTCGTTAAACAAATGGTGCATGTTGTCAACCTTTCAAGTTGTCTCCATAATGGGTACTAATATCTCGGTACATAGTGCATTCCATGACCAAGTGTCATTCTATCTCCACTATACTGTTATTGTAGAATAAAAAAATTCTCTCCTCCTAGGCTTCCTTGGGCCTCTCCCATGTGCATGTCTCACATCTGAGATGATACATTCTTGTCCTCAATTGTGCAACTAACAACCTTGATTTTCCTTTAATAACTGCCCCGAAATATGTTTTTCTCCATGCCCACAAGTTGGATTAAACTCATTGTTGCAATATGCTTTTTTTCGCCCAATGTGATTAGTCCACATTGCAGTCCTAACTTTTTCAATCACAAGATTTTTGATTTCTTCATTGGTATTAGGATATTCATGTAGCTTGGTGTTCCATTTGCTCAACCATTTCTATTTTGCTTCATCCATGTTTTATTCCTATGATCAAGACCCTCTTCCATGACTATTTTGGGCTAGCATTGGCTATCCATGTTTTCAAGCTTCTTTAAGTAATTTATTAATCAGGTTATCATAGATCCTACAATGGGAATCTACCTCGTTCTGCCAAACAGATTTCATATGGGACTAATATTTTGACTTTGAGATTGCTTGTAAAGGTGCTTTTGAATTCTCTCTAATTGTCTCCAACTGTAGTTTCACATGTTGCCACCCCAAACTTCACAACCATAAAGGACCACTGGCGTGACCAACAAACTAAAAAGAGTTTTCTTGGTATTCTAGTGTTGAAGTTCATCTTGACTACACCTCTTCTAGAGTAGGTATAAAGCTTTCGACCCTCCTTATTTCCTTTTCATCCTAAAAGTATCTCAATCAAACTTATAGTGGGATTCTAACCTAAGATACTTGTATTCTTTCACTATTTCCAATGACTTCCTTGAGAAAGAAAGTTAATTTGTTTGCCTTTCCTCTTTGAAGAGAAAATCATGATTTTAGTTATGGTAATGTTCACTTGCACTTCGACCTCCTGACAAAAGCGTTCTGAGTTCCTTAAATGACCCATGAGCTATTTTTGATATTAGGATAAGGTCATTGGTGTATAAAAGAAACTTCACCACATAACCTGCCAGTTGAACACCTTCTCCATTTGCTTTTTTTAACCACGATTCCAACTTTTCAATATATAAACTAAATAAAATGGAGCATAAAGTATAGTCTTGCTTAACGACAATGTCACTACCAAAACATTTAGACATTCCTTCACTTGTTTTGATTTTAGCTCTAACTTTCTCATAAAGTCTATGCACTGCCACTCTAAACATGTCCAAGATACCCAATTTTTCCATTCCCTTCCATAGTTTTCCTCTATGCACCATGTTAAAGGATTTTTTAAAGTCCACAAAACAAAAATAATATTCTTCCTCTTGATTGTCCCATATTTTTCTACCAAATGCCTAAGGGTTATGCAATGATCAATGGTAGAATGCCTAGGCATGAAACTGACTTATACTTTTTCTCTTTTTCCTCGACCTTCTTCCCAATCGCAGATTAAATGTTCTACCATGCTCCCAAAGGGTTTTCCAAGGATGGGCTTGATCATAATAGTGCAATAGTTAGATGGGTTATTGATATCCCCACTTTCATTGATAGTCATCTCAAATGACACCATTGAAGATTCCTTTTATGTTGGGGGGGGGGGGGGGGGGGGNGGAGGATCTCAAATCCCCACTTAAAAAAATCAGCTTGAAGCCCATCTATTTCCCCTGCCTTACCACTCGCTAAATTCTTTATTCCCTACTTGATATCATCCATCGTGAAGAGTTCCACCATTGTGTTCACTATGAGAGAGGAGTCTTTCTCATGTATTCACTCATAAAGTAGCCTTGCATATTCTAGCCACTGGACATCTATAATATTGTTTTAAATCTATTTTTTCTTCTGTTGTAGTTCCTTCACAAATTCTTTGGGATTGTTTTAACCAAGAGAGATTAACTCCTTTCTTCTTGCATTTACATATTCATCTCTTTTTTATTGTACCATTTTTTCATATTTCTTCTTGATTTATTTTCTCAATTATCTCCCTTTTAGGGATCTCTTGGTTGCCTTACATTCTTCATTATACCACATATTTGACAGAAAAGTATATGTAGCGCTCTTCCTCTAGTGAGACATTTTCCATGCACTTAAGGCCTTGTGAATTATAGGAATTACCAAACTATTATGAACACGACTCTCTTCCTCATTGTTCATTAATCTCCCATGTTATTATTTATATAATGAAATTGCTACTGAAGAGCAGCATTGAAGATGCCCCTTTTTCCTTGATTTATGATGATTTTTCCATTGTAAACTATATTTCTTTTGCACATGTTGATCTTTCTTGTTGGGTGGGCTAGATGAAGCAAAGTCCAACTTAACAAGATGAAGTGCATGATCATATTTCAACTCAATAAGTACCCTCTAATGTAAAACTCCAACACCATATGAATAAAATTTTAAGGGCATATTATGTAGTCTACCAGACTTTGGTCATTATATATTTTACATGTGATACACCCTGAAGTTGTCCAACCTCTCATGCAATTATAGATAACCATGCGAAACAAAATACAGAGCCTCAATAGTTCTACTCTAAAGTTTGTCACACTCCTATTATCATCTTGTGAGTCTCTTTCCCAAGATTGGCAACAACCCTCTACCAACCATAAGGGATTTCTTTCCCCTTTTCCACCACTGCTCAACTATAGAATAGATTATTAAGTGTTGAAAGCAGAGTGGGATTAACCACAAAGAGAAATTTTTAGTTAAGCACACTCGAGTTGGAGTAGTACTAGGATAGGTGACCTCCCAGAAAGTCTTGGTGCTTCACCTTTGTGAGCATCACCTAAAGTCTGTCACACTCATATTATCATCTTGTGAGGCTCTTTCCCAAGATTGGCTACAACCCTCTACCAACCATAAGGGATTTATTTTCCCTTTTCCACCACTGCTCAACTATAGAGATAGATTATTAAGTGTTGCAAGCAGAGTGGACTTAACCACAAAGAGAACTTTGTAGTTAAGCACGCTCGAGCTAGAGTAGTACTAGGATGGGTGACCTCCCAGGAAGTCTTGGTGCTTCACCTCTGTGAGCATCACCTAGATGCAATGAGTGCTAAGAATTCCATTCATTCTCATGAGAGATGAGTTCTTATGAAGCACTACTCATGAAACATGGGTCAAAGAGTTTGACTCATAAAACTACATAGTTGAATCCCGATAACAATATCTTAAGATAGATTATTAGTTTCCCTTGTATTAAAATTATCCATTAACACTACTACTCCCAAGGTGTTGAATAAAGAGACATTTTTTAAAGAGGCATACATGTCTTCTTTGTCTAAGTTTCTTCTCTTGTAGTACTTTGAGTTTTTTGGAGGGAAGTAACCTACAAATTACCTCATTCACTGTTATTTGCAGTCAAATGTATTTTTTATTTGGGTCTTCTTTTTCAACTTTTACGATTCCATACCCCTTTCTCATATATTGGCATTGTGTCTTTTACGTGTCTCATTTCCTTTGTTCCAAATTGAAAATTTCATGTAACCTTCAAAATCTAAGACTTTGCAGCCCTCGTGGTCATTGGTAAGCTATGGTTTTTAGTTTCTATTTAGATGTTTATGGAAGTACATTTCTACTCGATGTCAAATTACAAACTACATACCAAAAATAATTTCGGCCTCACTAAATATATGTATCCACACACACCATATATCAAGCCAACTAGAAAAAAGAAAATACGAACAACAATTTTTTTAAGTAGCTGATAAGCTTTATATTGTGGACTTCACTTTCTATAATCTGTCGCTAAACTTGTCTCACAGTTCTAAACCACCTTATTTTCTTACTAAACCATTTTCAAATCAACTTTCCAGCACTGAAAATTCTCCTGAAAACTCTTTTCAATGCTTACATATAAGATTGCTATGATTCTCTATTGTTGTAAAAAATAAAAAACCATATATATTTAAATATTATTAATAAGAAAAGAATGTGCATAATCTATGTTGTACTATTATTTTATTTTAATAAGAATATCTTTTAATATTATATTTCTAATTAGGATATTTTATCTTTTTTCAAATGTTTTGAAAAGGGAAAAGAAAAATATTAAAAATGAAGAATTAGCTTTATTCTAACTGTTGTTCTTTTTATTCTCTTTAAGGATTATTTTTTGTTAAGTTTAAAATTTAGTTTATTTTTACATATTTTTGTGAAATTATAAATAATAATGAAATATATTAGAATTAATTTAAATATAAAATTTTAATTAATATTTTCATTATTATAGAATAATTATATTCTGATATAAAAATCTATCTTTTTATTTTCTAGAAAGAGACAAAAACGGAAAAGGAGACACCCTTTGTGACAAATTTATGGTGTACTATGCTCATTAAATGATCCCCCAATACATAGTGCATTATAAAAACCTAACACTTGATCCTGTAGCTATCTCCTTGCATATCTCGTCATTAATTGACGACAACCTTATCAAAACTCGTATACAAAATCAAGATGCACACACACACACACACACACAATCTACCTACAATTTCCTATTGACTTGTCCCTTGAACCTCTTGTAGGTGCAAGTGTTAAAAATAAAATTTGGAGAAAGCATGTGTCGACCAAATGAATGCCAGTATGACCAAGTATGAGAGAAACTAACATAGTAGGTTAGTGCGGGAATGATACAATAAATTTGCAGAAAAGAGTACTAAATGTTCCTTTGAATATGTCAAATATACTAGCCACAAGATTTTTTTTGTTGTTGGTCACACTATTTATACATTATGGGCAATAGGCCTGGAATTTGATGGTCTAAATGGTTCTTTTTTTCATTTTTAGATAGTATTTGACACTTCAAAAATTTATTAGATTTTATAGATTGACATGCTATTTTTTATAAAATAGTATGTATGATACTTTAGATTTTTAATAAACCGTTAAATTTTATTATAGGTAATATATAATATTTTAATTTATAATATAAGTATCTATTTTTGATATTAAAAAACAAGAAAACAAGGGCATTGTCCCTTACAAAAATAAAACCCGAAGGCGTACAAAAAAAAAATCAAACCAACTATTTACAACAAGGTCAAGAACAAACCATTAACAACACACTAGCAACACAACTAGTAACCCACATCAAGAGTGGGTAGACAACTCACCCACATTGTTGGGAGGAGAATGATACATTGTAGAGCAATTTTTTCTTTGTTGATGGAAAATTGTCCAAGCGATACTTTGAGTAGGGTTCCTGCTACAAGGAGAAGGTGGTGGAACCCTCTTTGTGAGGGAATCAACACCAGGATCATAGTGCGGGAAATGTTTTACTTCATCACGTTAAGGATAGAGAAGATCAAGAGCAACAATTGAAGAAGGGTTCATGTGGCTAGAGGGGATCACACTAGCAAAAAGAGGTGGAGTCGGGTCCCCCAGGTCTAAGGAGGCCAAATCAAAAGGTGCATCATGTTGGGAAGAGTCATAATAAACCTATAAAGAGTCATTAGAGGAAGAATCAAAGGCCATTGTAGTTAAAGGATCATCATTTGTGTCCTTACACTAAGTGGCATCACTTTTATGATGCGAGAGAGAACAATATGTAGCTAGATGAGCAATAGAGAAGCATCACCTAGATTGAAAGGGGAGGCCCTCATAATCCAACAATTGAGTCCATGGCCTATCCCTGACCATGACAACCACATCCCTAGAAGGGGTGTGGAGATGTCAATGTCAACCAAAATGAAAGCGAAGGTAGAGATACCCATTGTTGTCGTAGGCTCATCCACCTTTAAGATACAACTAATAGAGTTGACAAAGACCTCAAAGCAATAATTATCCCAAAATTAAAGGGGGAGACGATCCCACACTAGATGCATATTGAGGAGTTCAGTAAGAGGGTTAAAGGAGATTGTCCAAGGTTTGGCCAAGAGAGAATGATTCCCCCAAACCCACAATTTTATCAATACCAAATCATGGACTTCAGATTAATAAATAACAACAATAAAAAAAAATCCTTTGCACAAGGGAAAAGCTCAATATTACCAGAGACTAAGGATCTCCAATAATTCGTCACCCAACAATGTAGATTTGGACTTGAGAAGGCCATAAACCAACAAATCTACAAACTAACCTACAATATTTATAGAAATCCACATTATCCACCAGATTTGCGCCGCACACCACCATAGGGGATGTCTTGGCACAAGCAAGAGGTCGAGATTTATCCTTTGAAGAAATAAAAACAACATATTTTTTAACATGAGAAAAAATCCGTCCACCATTAGTAGAGAGAGGCTTGAGAGGGGGGATCTCTCATTGATCACCACCTTAGAAAACCCAAAACCAGGTCTTTGAGAAGAGTTCTCAATGAGCACCACTCCAGTAGAAACCCTTCCACCAACAATGTTAGGAACACCAACAAGAACTCCCAAATTGTCCACAACTAGATGTGGAGCACCCAAAACACCAAAAGATTCCAACTCGAGAATCATTGAGGCAGAGGGATCATGACGAGATAAAGACCCTTGCTGCCCACTAGAAATAACAACAAAAATGTGCACATCCTTTGATCTAGAACACAAATTAGGCAGATCATAGTAGATGGAACAAATAGAGCAAGCACCCACAAACCACCCCCAGGTAGAGAAGCAAAGGGTAGGTTTGAGATTGCAGTAGCTATTATTGCAGACAAGGAGGTAGCATTGACACACAAAAATCTCCCATCAAGTGGCGTTATAGGGGAATTTGAATTCAAACCTGCAATGCGGGTGAGAATAATCGTTGGGACGAAAGCATACACATATAATATGCAACATTATAAAATTGACTATCATTAATATATGTTATTTTAGAATATTTATGATAAAACAATTATTTAGATTAATTTTGAATTGATAGATTATGAATGTATCTAATTTTTTAAATATCTTGATATGAATTTTTAGAATTGTCACAATAGACAAAATTTGACATTTATTATTAATTAATTATCATTTAGTATGTAATATATTTATTTCTATATTGTTTATTATATATTTATTTCTATATTGTTTATTATATATTTATATTAATTTAGAATATTTCCAAAATAGAATATATGAATATAAAAACCTTCTTAGTAAATTTGAAATATTTGCATATATTACTAATTTATAATTGTTTTCTAATATTAGATTCAAATCCATATCACTATTGAAAGGAAAAGGTTTTTCATTTCTTTTCAAGAGAGTATCTTCAATCTTCTATTTACTCATAGTGAATCGTGAAGCTTAATATATCTACTTCATAATTCATACAATTATGTTTTCATTTTTAGTGACAATTTTAAAAATTGTAATTTAATAAAAAAATTAGTTAATTTCACTTATTCACAATATGTTTTAAAATAAAAATTAGATTATTTACACTAATTTATTTAAAAAATATATTTTTTCATATTTAATATATAGAATTGATAAAAAAAATTAAATTTAAAGGAATTTTGTATTAAATTATTCATACATTAAATAGTTTTTGACTCAATATTTTTTTAAAAAACAAAATGAAAGACATTGAAATGACCAAACCGTCACTAGAAATTTATTGATAGGTAGGGGTGATCATCAAATTCTAGGCTTGATTAGTAGGTATGGATTCGTATGAAAATGACGATGCTGCAAGAAAACCTCTGTAACCTCAGGCAAAAGTGTCAAATTTTAATAATCTAATTGGCATTCTAGGGTTTATGGCCTTCTAGATGCAATGACAGGTTAGATTTGACCCAATTTGGTCTAAAATATCAGTTACCCCTTGGACTTGACAACTTGCTCAAACTCCAAACTCTTTCAACTTTGGCAAAAATTATTGTATTTAGATTAATAAAACCCAATCCTAACTTTCTTTTGTTGTATTAGACTCAATCATGAGCTTAAATTTCCAATATGTGCAAAAATTAACCCGCAATGAAAAAATAGCTCAACCCTTAAATTTAAAAAGGGTTTTGCATGGCCATGTCTTTGATACCATGTTGAAGCTGTAGACTTCAAGATCAACCAAGAAAAATGCCTTCTATAAGAGAGTGTGACCATAAATATCTTGCTTGCATATTGAGATATATGATATATGATATTGATATTTTACAAATGTACAAACAACTTGATTGTATAGGCAAGGGGTGAAGACATATGAAAACTACCCTTGACGCAAACGTTAAATTTTCAATGTAAATATTAGATTCCTAATTGGCTAAAAATAAATGAGGTGAACATGGATCCATTATATCTAACTTCTAGATAATGGCACCTTGGACCTAATTTTGTAACTTAACATAGAAATAAGATTCCACTAATGATTAGATAGGAAATAAAAGCATTCACATCAACATTATAGATTCAATTCATGTAGGAGACAAAAGTTGTATCCTCTTTCACATCACATGTATAACACCTATCAATTGAGAACTTTTTTTACTAGAACACTCACTAATTTACAACATTGCATATGTAGATATACATCTTGGAAACCATACCTTCTCACTACATCACAGAGTTCTTTGGCTATGCAATATAAATCTCAAGATCAAATATCCATAAAAATCTATCTACACATCTAAACATTCAAATATTATATGTTTGGAAATAATAGCTACAAACCAAATAAATCTAAATTATGTAAGCTTCTCAATAACAATAAGATCTCAATAACCTAAACTTGGAATTTTCCCTTAACACTAGCCATTCCTTGGAATTCTTAAATTTGTCATCAAAACTAAC
>MU226309.1:1995681-2006551 GCA_018584345.1 Thuja plicata
CCATGACCCTTTTTGACACATTTCAACACTCAAGTGTGTCCCAAGGGGTCATACGATCCCTTAGGACACACTTGAGTGTTCACATGTGTCAAAAGGGGTCATGGGGACTTCCTAGGGGTCCTAACGCATGATAAGGTGTACTAGGATCCCTTAGGACCCTCTTTGACCCTCGGGGACACATTGGAACACTCAAGTGTGTCCCAAGGGGTCCTACGACTTCTTAAGACACACTTGAGTTTTCCAATATTTCAAAAGGGGTCATGGGGTCTTCTTAGGGGTCCTAATGCGTGAGAAGGTGTACTAGGACCCCTTAGGACCCTCTTTGACCCCCGGAGACACAATGGAACACTCAAGTGTGTCCCAAGGGGTTCTACGACCTCTTGGGACACACTTGAGTGTTCGAATGTATTGAAAGGGGTCATGGGGACTTTGTAGGGGTTGTACGACCGTGATAAGGTGTAGTAGGACCCCTTAGGTCCCTCTTTCACCCTTGGGAACATATTGGAACACTTAGGTGTGTCCCAGGAGTTTGTAAGACCCCTTGGGATACAATTGAGTGTTGTAATGTGTCCCTAGGGATCAAAGAGGGACCTAAGGGGTCCTAGTACATGCTCTCACATGTTAGGACCCCTAGGAAGATCCAATGACCCCTTTCGACGCATTAAAACATTCAAGTATATCCCAAGAGGTCGTAGGACCACTTGGGATGCACTTGAGTCTTCCAATGTGTCTCCGAGGGTCAAAGAGGGTCTTAAGGGGTCTTATTACACCTTCTGCATTAGGACCCCTAAGAATACTCCATGACCCCTTTCGACACATTGAAACACTCAATTGTGTCCCAAGGGTTCCTAAGACCTCTTGGGACACACTGGAGTGTTCCAATGTCATGAAAGGGGTCATGGGGACTTCCTAGGGGTCCTAACGCATGATAAGGTGTACTAGGACCCCTTAGGACCCTCTTTGACCCCTAAAGACACATTGGAACACTCAAGTGTGTCCCAAGAGTTCCTACAACCTCTTAAGACACACTTGAGTGTTCTAATGTTTCAAAAAAATTTATGGGGTCTTCGTAGGGATCCTAACATGTGAGAAGGTGTACTAGGACCCCTTAAGACCCTTTTTGACCCCCAGGGACACATTCAAACACTCAAGTGTGTCCCGAGGGGTCCTACGACCTCTTGGGACACACTTGAGTCTTCCAATGTGTTGAAAGGGATCATGGGGACTTCGTAGGTGTCCTACAATTGTGATAAAGTGTACTAGCACCCCTTAGGTCGCTCTTTGACCCTTGGGAGCACAGTGTAACACTGAATTATGTCCCAAGGGGTCCTACGACCTCTTGGGACACATTTGAGTGTTCCACTATTTCAAAAGGGGTAATCGAAAGTCTCCATGACCCCTTTTGATACAGTAGAACACTCAAGTGTGTTCTGAGAGGATGTAGGACCCGTTAGGACANTAGCACCCCTTAGGTCGCTCTTTGACCCTTGGGAGCACAGTGTAACACTGAATTATGTCCCAAGGGGTCCTACGACCTCTTGGGACACATTTGAGTGTTCCAATGTTTCAAAAGGGGTAATCGAAAGTCTCCATGACCCCTTTTGATACAGTAGAACACTCAAGTGTGTTCTGAGAGGATGTAGGACCCCTTAGGACACAATTGAGTGTTCTAATATGTCACTAGGGATCAAATAGGGACCTAAGAGGTCCTAGTACATGTTCTCACACGTTAGGACCCCTAGGAAGATCTCATGACCCCTTTCGACACATTGGAACACTCAAGTGCATCTCAAGAGGTCGTAGGACCCATTGGGACACACTTGAGTGTGCCAATGTGTCCTCGAGGGTCAAAGAGGGTCCTAAGGGGTCTTATTACACCTTCTCACATGTTAGGACCCTTTAGAAGACTCCATGACCCCTTTTGACACATTGAAACACTCAATTGTGTCCCAAGGGGTCCTACGACCTCTTGGGACACACCTGAATGGTCCAATGACTCAAAAAGAGTCATGGGGACTTCCTCGGGGTCCTAACACATGATAAGGTGTAATAGGACCCCTTAGGACCCTCTTTCACCCTTGGGGACACATTGGAACACTCAAGTGTGTCCTATGTCCTCTTGGGATACACTTGAATGTTCCAATGTTTCAAAAGGGGTCATGGGGTCTTCCTAGGGGCCCTAACTTGTGAGAAGGTGTACTAGGACCCCAGGGCCACATTGGAACACTCAAGTGTGTCCCAAGTTGTCCTATGAAAGTTCATTTGAAAAAATAAATTTACAAAAAAAAGAAAAAAAGAAAAAAAACAAATTATTATTATTAAAAAATAAATAAAAAATTGGGTACCCGAAAAAATCAAGTACCTGATTTTTTTTGGTACCCAAAAATATCAGGTACCCGATTAGGATTGTGCTTTGGTGTCAGGTTTGCCCAAGTGTACTGACACCCAGGCCTACTAAAATGTCAACAAACGTTTTCATGCGCTTTTGGACAAGTGAAAAGTGGTTTTTTTCACATCGCCACTTTTTGGCCCTCCATGATCTTGCACATACCCATATAGTTTAAATCAAAAATCAAATCCAACCTATTACCCTACATGGCTGATTGAATTAATTAAATCCTAATATCTTTCAACAAGGATTAAAAGAGCCAATGAGAATTGAGAAGACAAAGCACATGGCTCATTTGACCTTTTTGCATCTCAACCACTCATTCTTGTCATCTTGTCCCAAGCTTTGAGACAATCATTTAAATTATCCCCCATTTGATACCATTTGAAAGCCTCTCACTCAACCAAGGCTAAACCATGATCAATTGACTCCATCCCCTACACTTGGGAAAATCCTATAAATAGAAGGCATTTTGTAAGCATAAACAATCCTAGACATTCGAATGCAAAGCATCCATACTAGTCATTTTGAGAGCAATATCAAGCAATATCAAGCAATATCAAAGAAATTGAGAGCATTATCAAAGCAAATTAAGAGCATTTGAGTGAATTGTTGAGGCAATTTGAGAGAATTGTGAGCTAGATAGGCATATCAATATCATTTTCTCATTCTAGGACTATCACTAGTAGATATTAAGGCTGAGATCTCTATTAACATTCTTACTTAGAGATCTATGGGATGCTTAATGATTTTCTTTCAATTCTTAGCTTAAATTATTAATATTTTTGCATAGAATTGTTAGGAAATAAACTAATCTCATGAAGGTGTAAACTATTCTAATCTTGCATAAACTAAGATTTTGTCATATTTTGGAAGTTTTCCCAATTCCAACATTTTCCTTTCCAACTGGGGGGCATTTGATCCTAATCAAACAGATTTTAATAGACAGACATCAATTCACACAACCTAAGACATTAAACTCCAACATATATAATTTTGAAATTTTGATCTATATCATTATTCAACCAAACATTTGATCTCGAAACTTGATCCTTGAACCTTATGACCTTATTGTCAGGATTAAAAATTGACAAAACCTAACAAATCAAACTGGATGGAATTCTATTGAAAAATATGGATACAACAATAGCACTAAGGTTCTGATGAGGTATTAAATTTTCAAGTCATGTCTTTCTAGCCAATCAATGATGTTCAACTAGATTAGCAATGATGAAAGCATGACATTTTTCTTGATTTCTGTGTGATTGTTTTACGATTGATTCATTGAAATATTCAACTTTTTCTCAAGACATGACCATCAAAGAGTCATCGAGGATATTGTGCAATGGAAGGGATTCAATATATGTCTTTTTACGCAAAAGGATACCTTGGTTATTTAGATCTTCCATATCTTAATACCAAATCCAATTGCACCATTGAATCTGATGAAACCGGTATTCAGACTCCCATAGTTGACTATTCAACTAGTGAGGGTTGTACTAGTTTCTAATGGTTACAAAATCAATGAAAGCAGTATTCATATTATCATGATGTGGTCAGTGATGATTGTACTTGCTCCTAGTTGCACAATGCTCAATGATGAAAATATATCTCCTTTTTCATTTCTTTTGCAAGAAAAAGTGACAGTTAGTTGTATTGTATGGCATTCATATAGATTAATCTTGCATTATAGTTGTTATGGGATTTTCCTTAATCAAGGGGTGAAATTTAATCATGATTATATCATCAAAGTCCATAACCAAATTACATCATCAAATGTCTGACATATCAAATTGATCAATGCTACATCAAGGATATCATCAATATACATTTTCTCACCTAGGAGCAACCTCACCATTTGATCAACTAGGGGAAACCTAATTATCTTCATTACCTATACCTACATATGCACCTTAATAATATCAAATGACCCTATCTATCAGCCTCCCCCATTAATCATCCCATCAAATACAATCAAATCGAATATCAATCAGTCAAATCATCCAATTGATCATTTCAAGTCAATCATTTATTCTATCATCCATTTTCTCATCTTGAGCGCATCAAATTTCCTAACTCTAGATCTTGAGGAATAAAAATCAATCCATTTGTTTGTCTCTCTAGATCTTGAGAGAGAATTATCAGTTTATCCAATCAATCCATCAACCTACCTATCCTATCTGATTGACATCAATACAACATCAACCAAGTGATTCTGACTAACATCAATTGATATCCAATCATCATCAATACATCAATAACATTTTATCAATTATCAAATTCTCTCATGACTGGGCATTTTAAAATTGATTTTATCGGGAAATGAATCTCAATTTCCCAAACTCAACCAAATCATCCAAATATCATCTCGATTCATTTCCTGAGCGGGCATCACATCCACATCAAAGATTCAAATCAAGGATTCATATCAGAGTTTGTTTTTTATCATCAGGGGCAACATCCTATCAATCAACTCAAATTTGCATCAAACATCAATCAAAATCTAGGGCATTGAAATTTCAAACTATCATCAGTGGGGCATCACATCAATCTTCACATCTGAGTTTCAAATCAAGTTCTGCATCTTGAATCATTTTCAGCATCTCGCATCAAGTTTTGTATCAATCAAATCAATCAGTCAAGTATCAATCAACAATCAGGACATTGAATTTTCTTTGAATCAATGCGCTTCGCACATCAATTCAAAGAGGGGCATTTGTAGAGACATAAAATTGGTCAGGTGTTTCCTAATCAATCAAATCTATATCAAATCTCATCAAATTGCTCTAAACCAATCAAAATGGACTAAATCAATTCAAATGGACATTTATTAAATCAAATTGGGAAAAATCAAATTTAATCAAAGGATCAATTAACAATGATATAAATTAATTAAATATAATCCTAAAGGGATTAATCAAACTATATAATTGACTTTAATCAATTAATTGTATAGTTTAAATAAAAAATCAAATCCAACCTATTGCCGTACATGGCTAATTTAATTAATTAAATCCTAATATCTTTCAACAAGGATTAAAAGAGCCAATGAGAATTGATAAGGCAAAGCACATGGCTCATTTGACCCTTTTGCATCTCAACCACTCATTCTTGTCATCTTGTCCCAAACTTTGAGATAATCATTTAAATTGTCCCCCCATTTGAAACCATTTGAAAGCCTCTCACTCAACCAAGGCCAAACCATGATCAATTGACTCCACCCCCTACACTTGGGAAAATCCTATAAATAGAAGGCATTTTGTAAGCATAAACAATCCTAGAAATTTGAATGCAAAGCATCCATACTATAGTCATTTTGAGAGAAATATCAAGCAATATCAAAGCAATTGAGAGCATTATCAAAGAAAATTGAGAGCATTTGAGTGAATTGTTGAGGGAATTTGAGAGAATTGTGATCTAGATAGGCATATCAATATCATTTTCTCATTCTAGGACTGTCACTAGTAGAGATTAAGGCCGAGAGCTCTATTAGCATGCTTAGTTAGAGATCCATGTGATGCTTAATGATTTTCTTTCAATTCTTAACTTAAATTGTTAATACTTTTCCATAGAATTGTTAAGAAATAAACTAATCTCATGAAGGTGTAAAAATCACACACACAACAATCACTTAAGCTTTAATCACCATTCACAAGATTATCCTTAATAGTTGTAAATGAAAAAATTAAGCATCCAAGATTATCCACAAATATGACACACATATTTATCTCGTGGAAACCCAAATAGGGAAAAAACCATGATGGGGATTAGTACCCACTAAAATAATGTACTCTTCTCAAGTATGCCCTGTGAGGAGCTTAACTGTGTTAGGAGTTTACAACAACACTGTTACGTGCTACCTAGTTAAGGGATTTACCTTAGGCCTATTAGAACCTTTACCCTATTAAGAGTAGCCTTGTTAGAGGACTTAAAAACACAAGCTAATGTGTCACCTTGTTAGAGTATTTACAATAAAGATTTGTTAGGAGCTACCATTTTAGGGGATTTCAACTGTTGTAACTAGTAGGGAAAAACAACAATAATGATATGCAAAATAGCACCACCTCTTCTTGATCAGATCTATTAAATCACACAATCTCTTCTGAGAATACTTAACTCTTCCCTGGATTGATCACAACATGTTCCTTACACCAAACTTGCACAATACACATGATCAACACACTTTGCATTGAACTTCAACCATCATATAATGAACTATTAATTCCACCACCTTGATCAAACCCTAAAATGAAATTGCAAAGCGTCCCGCTCAAATCCAACAAGCCAACCACCAAAACTAAATACACAAAACATATTTCCAAGATCGCATCAGCCTATACAACATTTTACATATGAAATTGAGCCAAAGAGTCAAACATGTTTTGACTATATTTAAAATTCCTCAAGAATCTTCCCCACATGATAACATCAATCAATGTGATGCAAGGTCATCACTTCCAATCATGAATATACGTCATTAGATCATAAATCATTGATCGTTAATCACCATCGCATCGAGGCCGATCACCGATACAAGATCTTGCATTGGCAACTTAAGAACATAAACACTTAACTTGTTGAATAATACTCTTGCTATTCACCGATCACTTAACCTTCTTACCAACCACTCAAACTAGTTGTGATTGCAACTATAGCATCTAAACACTATTGATCACTATATCCTATGACCGCGTCACAAGATACATTATAAATTCAACAAGAAATTCAAATCATCTATCACCTGTCATCAATTATTCTAGCAGTTGTACTGCTATACTTCATTTGATTACAACTCTCACATTAACTTACTTCAGCAGTAGCGATCATGCATTTGACATCTAGTGACATACCTAGGTCTCCCTTAAAGATAGAAACCACTGAAAGACACTGAAACTCATAATTCATCACAAATATGCTTGAAAACATACTAGGAGCTTAAAGTCAATAGTTGACATCAATGAAAATATAATATCTGATTATCTTGTAATCAAATCACTATGTCATCACCAAAACACACTTACCATCACTACATCAGATATGCCAACAATCTCTCCCTTTGGCATTGATGACACACTGTATGCTTCACCAAATATGCTTCATCAATGATGACAACACTCTCTTCATCAAACATAAAACATGAAGAAAAATGTTTCCACTTCTGTCTTTCACCTGTTTTACATTTACTCTCCCTTTCACTAGACTTCTCTCATGCATATTATCATCTTCTATTCTGAACATACATCTTCTCCTCCTTTACATAAATATTCTCCCCATTTGAAACAATGTTAAAAGTGCCAAATACACCTGATATCACCTCTACAACACTTGAATAACAAAAGAACATCACTTCACAGACTGCTCCCCCTAAGGAGTAGCCTCACAACATCAATGCACACATAAGAATATTCAATGAATACACTTGGACTGATGCAATTACATCTTCTCCTAATTTGGAGTAGATAGGGCAATGACCCCTTAACTACCTCTTAGGTACTCAAAATTATCCTTAGTCAATGGCTTAGGAAAGATATCAGCAACTTGCTCCTTAGTTGGCACATACTCCAACCTTACTTCCTTTTTGGTGCAGTGCACCCATGACTATCTCTGTTTGATCCTAGAGGATCTTGTTTGTCATAAATGGATTGATCTTAGAGGATCATCCTATTTTGGTTTTGGGATCCATGTGTGTATGGTCAAGGATCTCTTAGGCAATCTTATGAGCCTAGAGATACCTTAGTCCATTTGGATCACCTAGTTAGGTTTATGTTACTTTAAGCTTGTTTTGTGTTTCTAGAGTCCTTAGTGTTAAATTTCTTGTATTCATGTTATTATTAGAATTTTTTGACAATTTGATAGGTTTGGATTCATTCCAAAAGTCATCAAGTGCAAAAAGACAAGTTTTTCCAAATGAAGCAAAAGTTGTCAAAAAGTTGCTCATGCAACTTCCAAAAGTTGCTCGAGAGTTGCAATATGGTAGCCCAACAGTCAAAAGGTGTTTTTGATCGATCCAACTTCAAATTTGAAGTGTTCTTAAGTGCTTAGTTTGAACCAAAATGGTTAGAAGTTCTGAAATCTAACTTTGATGCATGGGAAATGGAATATGAAGCAATTTTTGTGAGCATCTCTGAGTGGTACAACCGTGTATGGTGTGAGTATAGGAAACTAAGTTGATGCCTTGAATGTATTTTGTATTATTGTCACTCTGATATTGATTGGAAGTCATTTGGTTTTGATTTGACAAGTTTTATTTGAAGTTTCCAAAAAGCAGTCCAGGAAGGAGTCTATTTGAAGCACAGTTTGCAAATGGAGTCCTAACTTGCATTCTATCCAGTGGATTTATCTAAGATCCTAGAAAATAGAAGTTAGGATGATTTATGTAATGATTCTAAAAGCTCTAGATATGTCTCAAAGGGTAAGGCCCTCATGCATCAAGCCCTAGGCTGAATATCTCAATGTATTTAGCGTAGAATGAAGGAGAAGGAGTGTTATGTTTTTTAGAAAGATTGGTTGAGTGAATTAGGAGTGGATTTGAGTGGTAGGGAGTTAGTTGAAGGAATCTAAATATTTTTTTCAATCTCGTGCACCCAATTTCTAGTACTTGCCTTGAAATCCAAGCCTAATTAGGCCAATTAGGTCTGTGAACTTGGTGAGAGTTAGGAGTTGCTGGAGTGGAGTTGAACTTCAAGGCTTTGGGGTCTGACATAAATTCATAAAGGGTGTCTAGATATATCCTTAGTTTTATAGAAGTTGATTAGGATGGAAAGTTTTGTTGGAAAAACCTCCTGGATAGTACTACAAGGAATTCTAGGATAGTCCTAGATAGGTACTGTATGGAGGGTGGAGGGATGATCCAAAGGGTGATTCTTGGTCCTTAGGACATAAGGAAGGTTTCCCAATAGTTGGTTTGAGTTGGTGACATCACTGGTGAAGACTTATAGGTTGAGGCCTAAAATAGGGCTAGTGTCCCTAAAGCTCAAAAGGGTAAGAATTTAAATTGGATTGTATCCAATTGGGAAAGGTTGGAAATTGGTTCTACCACCTTGGATAGGTAGAAGATATTGTGTGGGAAAGGATCTAGGATCCTAGGAGAGCCCAAATTTATTTGGGTGTCTTATTAAAGGCAAAGGAGAAAGACCACACTTCTTGCAATCACCTCTACATTAGGTGGTATCAGAGCTTAGAAAAGATCTTGGGAATAAGAATGGAAGAGAAGACTGATGATACTGATGGAGAGATCCCTATGAGGGTCACTAACATGGAGCTAGCCAAGTTTGTGAGGGAGCAGGCAGCTAAGAATAAGAAGATGGAAGAAAAAATAGAGAAATTGAAGAGTTCTCAAATAAGTAGGACTAATGGGGATGATTCAAAGTCAGACCAAGAAGAAGAAGAAGAGGAGAGTGATGAAGAGAAGACAAAGGTTCTAGAAGAGGAAAGAATTTTAGAAGCTTTGGAAAGAGTGGGTAGGAGAGATAAAAGACCAGACCTACCAATGTTTATGGGCAAGATGGACCCTGAGGAATGCATGGACTGGGTGGAAGCCCTAGAAAACTATTTTGAATGTGAGGATATACCTATCTCACAAAGAACAAAGATTTCCAAGTCCAAAATGAAAGGACCTGCACTAAGTTGGTGGAACTTCCTCCAAAGGGAGAGGGTGGAGAAAGGAAAGGACCCTATAACCACATGGAAGAAGATGTTAAGAGAAATCAAGAAGCAATTTATTCCTGAAGACTATGAGGTAACTCTGCACAAGAAGTTGCATAATTTGAAGAAAAAGGATCTTGATGTGGGATCTTACACAGATGAATTCCACAAGATCTCCATGAAGACAAAGCCCCCTGAAAGTGAGAAACAAAAACTTGCTAGATACATGAACGAGCTCAAGTATAGTATCCAGGTGAACTAAGTTTGTTTTGTCCACAATCTGTACACCAATTCTATCATATGGCTATGAAGATTGAAGAAAAACAAAGAAGGAGAGGAGAAAATAATAGTAGAGGAAGAGGAAATGGTTTCAGAGGTAGGGGAAGGTTTCAGGGAAGAGGATCATCTCCAAGACCACAGGGAGAATCTAATCACCAAGAGTATGACAAAGAGCATAATAATAGAGGAAATTTTAGAGGGGGTAGAGGCAATGTTAGAGGAAGTTTCAGAGGTAGAAGCAACTCCACATTCACTGGAAAGTGTTTTTCCTGCAATCAGGTTGGTCACAAATCTTTTAGATGTCCAAACAAGGTTGGTACATCAGGAGGAGATAAAAGAGTCCAACTCACTCAAGATGATGATTGTCAAAGAATGACCTCCTACCACACCACTACATCCAGACCTACAGACCCTAAGCAAGGAGAATGTATAATGTTCAATAGGACACTCCTGAAGATGCCAACTCCCAAGGAGCCCCCACAAAGGAAGAGTCTATTTTGAACTCACTGCAAGGTACTTGGTAAGATTTTCAAAGTTATTGTTGATTCTGGTTCTACA
>MU226309.1:2025611-2054307 GCA_018584345.1 Thuja plicata
TTTAATTAAATAAGATAAGATTATTTAATTAAAAAGGAATTTTAATTAAATAAGATTATTTTATTTAATAAAAAGGAATTGTTTTCTTTTAATTAAATGAGATAATTGATGAAATGATCAAACCTTAGGAAATATAGAAATAATTAAATTAATTACGATTTGATAAAGGAAATTGATTTGAATTGAAAATGTTGCAAAACATTGATTCAAGAAATTGATAAATTGATTTTGGTTATTTGATAAATTGAAGAATGGGGGCCCATAGTCTAGGTGACCATTTTAGGGTGCATATAGATAGGTTTGGATTCATTCCAAAATTCATCGAGTGCAAAAAGACAAGTTTTTCCAAATGTTGCAAAAGTTGTCAAAAATTTGCTCATGCAACTTCCAAAAGTTGCTCGAGAGTTTCAAGATGGTAACCCAACAGTCATAGGGCATTTTTGATCGATCCAAATTCACATTTGAAGTGTTCTTAAGTTGTTACTTCAAACCAACATGGTTAGTGTTACCCAAATTTTTCACATGCGGGATAGAAATCATAACAATAAGAAAATTTGCATAAAGAGACATCTTTTTAACATTACTGTTCAGCCAGTAAAGATGCATACATTTCCATCACATTCATATTACCATGTTTCATTTGTACTTTAAGTATTGATCATTTTCACAATTTCAAATTCATAAATGATCATTACATTGTGCATTCAAAACTGAATGTAGTAAGCAAGTGTTCCTTCAAGGTTACATCTTTCATACTGTCAAAAGATTACATATGCAGAAAATAAAGTAAGAGAGAAGTATGATGAAGTCTAGGGATCTATGTATTGCCTTTAAGAGGTCTTCTAGTTTCTGGAGTTGTTCATCTGCATCATCTGAAGTCTTCATGTCTTGGTCTTGTTTCTGTCTGTCCTGCATCCTAGGTCTTCTGTTAGTCCTATTTCCTGCATCAACATGGAGGAAAAGATGTTAGATCCAATTGGATCTAAGAAATACATAGTTCACTAAAGAACACCATTCATCAGTCAAACTTCCAGGACTACATATTTACTAATAACATCAATGCAATGGAAAGATATGCATCTGCATTAACAGAATAATAGCATCAAAGAGACATATCTTTATGAAGTCCTTACTATATTTGAAGCATGCATTATTAAAAGAGAAAAGGAAGATGCAGTTCATAATAGTTGATATGAGGTTGTTGCATGTTGTTATAAGTTTAATGACATTACTACAAATATGCAGAGTACGGTAATGTTGTTATAAGATGCATGTGCAAGAAAGAGATGTACTAATATGCCGAATTCAACATTGATGAGCAAGAAAATGATTATACTACAGTGACATCCAATTTGATTCATGTGCCTATGAAGATGTACTTTTTAAACAATGCATATTTAATGAAAAATCAAATGAAAATGCTGTCTAAGGATGTAAAAGATATGTCACTGTGATCTAATGCCAATATGTAGATGTCAGGAGAGTGAAAAAAGTATTATCAAATCCTGTTATAAATTTGCATGAGAAAAGGAAAAGAAAAGCATATGCATGGTTTATAAACTGTTGGCATTAAACAAGTACAACATTCATCAGCTTAATGTAAATTGGAAGTTTAGTGCATGCAAGGGATGGAGCCAAGCAGATACAGAAAATGAGATGTGCATATTTGGATAAACTTCATGTTATAAATGTTGCCCATGGGAGTCACGAGCCCGTGTCATGTTATAAATGTTTCCCATGGGAGTCACGAGCCCATGCTCGAACCCCATCGGTGATGTTTACATAAAAACTAAATAAATGGTATATTTACATGATGTTAAATTCTATTTCCTGCATAAAGAAGCTACATATTTGAAGTGTTCAGACAGTGATGGATATAGATGAAGAACAAGTTACACAAGACAAGAAAAATAACTTCCAAGTACATCAAACAATCAACTGGAATGAAAGGATAGCAAAGTGACAACTAAAAGACATCAAGTACAGACACCCATGGTAGCCGACAACTTCCTCATTAATGAAACTCTCACTCCAAGAAGAATCTCGAGTTCGGTCTATTCAACTACACAGAAGCTTATCTAACAAATGAGAAGCTATGAAGTAAAAAGCATCTTCAAACCAAACAGGACAGAATGAAGAAATAACTTATCTTAAGTTGTAAAGCAACAGTGGAGTGTAAAGATGCATTGAAAATGCCATCATTTATGGCATGTAAAGAATGATGTGCACTCAAGTGCCAACCATAGCCTGAGTTTTATGCACAATCATGGTCTGCAGTCAGTAACAGAGTAGAACTCACAGAACAAAGAGCTCGAGTTCGACAATAGAAGCTCCTTCTTTACCCGCAGTCCAAGAACAAGGTAAAACTGCAGTGTTAAACCGATATCAACTCCAGCAAAGCCCGAGATCCATTAGAGGATGTAGGTACAATGCTATGTTTTATGGCATCAAACTCTAAATTCCAAACAAAAAACTGCAGGTCCAGAGAGTTGGAACTCTCTCAAAACTTCATGTTGTCACCCGCTATGTGGAGAACTCTAGATTTTCATGAAAGAAGAGCTCGAGTTCAACAATAAAAATACACTTCAACTCCCAGCAAAGGCAGAGATTGACTGGTTTAACATAGAGATGTACAGAGCACCTTGAATTATGGATTGAAGACCTAGTTAAAGAAGCCCATACATTCTCAGTACAACCCGAGTTCAAATACAATGACAACTCAAGTTTTCTCAGAGATATGCATGCAAAATGTCATTATTAAAGGCATAATAAACATCAGTTAAAACCATAGTGGGAAACGATGCCAAAGCTCAGATAAAATGGCAAACTCAAGATCAAACACATAAAGCACAAGAGGTTGCATCATGGCGGCGTTGAACAACTAGGGCTTTCAAAAAACCCTAAAATATTTCCCAAACAGCAAAACACGGAAATGATAAACAATACCTTTGCCAAAATGGATTGAAATTTGGACTCCATCAAAGTACCGGCCTGAGTTAATGAAGGATTAATTGCAGTGCATGACAACTCAGCTATAGGAGATATTTTCTGCATTGTATGGGTCATCTTGACCATGGTCATAAAGATGTCAGGTTTTGGGGAGGTTTAGGCTTTGCTCAAGTTAGGGTTTTATGTTATGGATCGAGATTTGCTGGAGTTAAGGGTGTTTAACTATGGTGTCGACTTTGAAATGGAGTTAGGGTTTTTGCCATGGTGTTGGGTTTATGTGTGAGTTAGTTTCTTTATGTTTTGGGTGGGGTTTATACATATGGGTTAGATTTTAATGATTTTTGTAATGTATTTTGTAAAAAGTTGGTAACATTATGTAAAAAGATGAAAATATTTTAGACACCAACTTTGATTAGGGGATTTCATTTTTGAAATTTACCTTTAAAACTAGATTTTAGGCATTAGTCATGCCTTAAATTTAGGGATTGAGCTAAAATTTTGGAGGGGCTTTAGGAGGCTAGATTGTAGGCATCACTTGGGCCTAAGAATCAGGATGATCTATTTGTTTGGAGGGGAGTTTTGGATGGAGATCTCATTTTTGAGATTAAGCCACGTGGGCTATATAGTTGATCCTTTGCATCATGTTTAGGGGTTCAGAATCAGGAGAGAAGGTTCTTTTAGTGAACTATTTATTCCTATAGACCTTTTTTATGCATTTTGTATCCATTGGGTTCAAGATTGTAGAGAGAAGAGCTTTTAGTGAACTTCTTGGTCCTATAGCTACCTGTTTATGCTTTTGTATCCATGGTTGGTTCATGTTTGTGATATCAATTTTGTGCAAGAGGATGCTTGTATTCCTTGCCATTATTTTGAGATTCATTCATGTAACTGCATACAAATTTTGAGAAGAATATAGTTGACCCATTTTTCATACATCTTGTGGTGATCATTTGTTCAAATCCTATTCAATTTTCTGCATTCAAGTGTAATACATTTGTAGCATGGATTAGTGGATTGTATCATTTCCTATTCTTGATTACAGAATATAAGCCTTTTGCAGAATATGCATGTTGTTGATAGTAAGATTTCTGTTTGTGGTTAAACCCTAGTAGTGACCTTCAAATTAGCCTATGTATTAGATAGTGGGTGATATTGTAGAGATCATTAGGGTATGTTAAGTTAATTTTAGTTTGAGGCTTTGAGAGATCTGAATCTTATTTGGTGTATCACCTTTTCAAGTTTTATTCATACAAATTTAGTTAGAGTTTCTCCTTTTCCTTCCCAAAATCAGGAGAAGATAGTATAAAATTGATACCCAAATTCAATAGGAACCGGCTTAGAATCCGGAGAATCCTTCTCAATCATAGTCTACCCATAGCTAGAGAAGGTTTCCATTGTTAGGATAGAATACCTATAGAGCCCCAATGCCTAAGTTGGGGTGGTAATTCTAAACCTCAACAGTTAGAAGTTCTAAATTGTAACTTTGATGCATGGGAAATGGAATATGAAGTGGTTTTTATGAGCATTTCTGAGTGGTACAACCGTGTATGATGTGATTTTTGGAAACTAAGTTGATGCCTTGAATGTATTTTGTGTTATTTTGACTCTGAGATTGATTGGAAGTCATTTGGTTTTGATTTGACAAGTTTTATTTGAAGTTTCCAAAAAGCAGTCCAGGAAGGAGTCTATTTGAAGCACAATTTACAAATGGAGTCCTAACTTGCATTCTATCTAGTGGATTTCTCTAAGATCCTGGAAAATTCAATTTAGGATGGTGTATGTAATTATTCTAAAATCTCTGGAGATGTATCGAAGGGTAAGGCCCTCATGCATCAAGCCCTAGGCTGAAAATCTCAATGTATTCAACCTAGAATGAAGGAGAAGGGAGTGTTATGTTTGTTAGAAAGATTGGTTGAGTGAATTAGGAGTGGATTTGAGTGGTAAGGAGTTATTTGAATGCATATGAAGCATTTTTTCAATCCCATGCACCCAATTTTTAGTACTTGCCTTGAAATCCAAGCCTAATTAGGCCAATTAGGTCTGCAAACTTGGTGAGAGTTAGGAGTTTCTAGTGTGGAGTTGAACTTCAAGGAAATGGGGTCTGACATAAATTCATAAAGGGTATCTAGATATATCCTTAGTTTTCTAGAAGGTGATTAGGAGGGAAAGTTTTGTTGGAAAAACCTCCTGGATAGTACTACAAGGAATTCTAGGACAGTCCTAGATAGGTACTGTACGGAGGGTGGAGGGCTGAATCAAAGGGTGATTCTTGGTCCTTAGGAAATAAGGAAGGTGTCCCAATAGTTGGTTTGAGTTGGTGAAGTCACTGGTGAAGAATTCTAGGTTGAGGCCTAAAATAGGGCTAGTGTCCCTAAAGCTCAAAAGGGTAAGAATTTAAATTGGATTGTATCCAATTGAGAAAGGTTGGAAATTGGTTCTACCACCTTTTATAGGTAGAAGACATTGTTTAGGAAAGGATATAGGATCCTAGGAGAGCCCAAATTGACTTGGGTGTCTTATTGAAGGAAAAGGAGAAAGACCACACTTCTTGCTGTCACCTCTGCATTACTTTTCCTGTACTTGTTCTCCAAGAAAATGATATTTGATAGCTATGTGCTTAGTCTTAGAGTGCATCACCAGGTTTTTAGAAATGTTAATGGCACTTGTATTTTCACAATAGATAACCACCGGTTCAGTTACCTTCTCATATATTCCTTTCAGAATCTTCTTAACCCACACTATCTGAGAATAGTTAATTACAACAACAACATACTCAGCTTCAACTATTGACTATGATATACAATTCTGCTTCTTACCTGTCCAGGACACAAGTCTCTCTCCATGAAAGAATGTACCACCACTTGTGCTCTTCCGATCTTCAACATTACCTGCCCAATCAACATCAGTAAACACATTCAAAGAAAAATCATCTTTATGTCCATACCAGAGACCATATTCTTCAGTCCCCTTAAGATACCTAAAGATTCTCTTCACTGCAACCATATGAGATTCCTTAGGATTAGAAGAAAATATAGCTACTAATCCAACTTCCTGTGCTATATCCGATCTACTATGTATAACATACTATAGCTTACCGATCATAGACCTGTAAAGTGTCTCATCCACTTCCTTAGAATCATCTTCCTTTGACAATTTGTAACCAATTATCATAGGGGTACCAACTAGTTTTGAGTCCTCTAGTCGAAAAGTCTTTAGTATTTCTCTTACATACTTGGACTGACTTATGTAGATACCATCTTTCATCTGTTGAACTTGCAATCGAATGAAGAATTTGATCTCACCAATCATAGACATCTAAAATTATTTCCTCATCATATCTAAAAATGATCTCCTCAACTCTTTATTGCCACCAAACATGATATCATCTACAAATATCTCTGCAATTAGCAATCTTTCATCTTTCTCTATCTTTAAATACATAATTATATTGTCACTTGTTTTGACAAAATGAATTTGAATTAGATATGAGTCCAACCTCTCATACCATGCTCTTGGTGATTGTTTCAATCCATACAAAGCTTTTTGTAATCTACACACCATATTCTTACCTTCTAAATTAGCAAATCCTTTAGGTTGTTTGATGTATACCTCTTCTTCCAAAATACCATTAAGAAAAGATGACTTTACATCCATTTGATATACCTTGAATCCTTTGTAAGAAACATAAGAAAGCAATATTCTTACACCTTCAAGTTTGGCCACAGGTACAAATATTTCACCATAGTCCAGGCCTTACTCTTGTGCATATCCTTTGCACTCCAACCTTGCCTTATTTCTTACCACTTCACCAGTCTCATCCATCTTGTTCCTGAAAATCTATTTCGTACAAATCACATTCTTGTCCCACTAATACATTTGGTACCAAATTGCAACGGCAGTGCCGTTGTAGTTTTTCCGTCACAACCTTGCCGTCGTCGCAATTGCGACGGCAGACCGTCGCAATTGCGACGACGGCAAGGTTGTGACGGAAAAACTGCAACGGCACTGCCGTTGCAATTTGGTACCAAATGTATTAGTGTCCATCGATATGAGCACTAATGTCTAGGTTTTGTTTCTCTCCATCTGTTCCAATTCTTCTTCCATATCTTTCACCCAATTTTCTTCTTTCAATGCTTCTTTCACTGCTTTGGGCTCAAATTCAAATAACAAACATGTACCTTCTCTTTCCTTTCTTCTAGTTTGTTAATGTTTGTAGCTTCAGTCGTATGATAATTAGAATACATATAATATATGTTGATTAATAATAATGTAATATATATGTTATATTATTATTAATCATATGAAATTTAATATTCAATATTAAATTATTCTTAACTAATAATTGATTGATGAAACATTATAAGATTGATTAAATTATAATTAATGGGAAGAGGCATGTCCTTTCTTATAAATAATAATGATAGACATGTCACATGAAGGGACATGTCTCTCCTAGCCTCATTCCCAATATAAATGAAAGAGAGATTGTTTCATTTGGAAAACACATACAACATACAGTGCTATTACATTTGCATCTATCCTAAAACTTAACATGGTATCAAAGCCAAATTGTAAATGTAAGAGAGTAGTTTGTTGATGGTGAATGCGTGATTGTCTCAGAAAATACAGTCTCAGTATAGGGACCATATCTCACAAATCCATTGTTGGATTTTTTTGAATTTTGGATATGTTGGGGAAAAACAAAATTTTAAGAATCTCACTGAAGCGATTGGAGAGAAAGTTTGGGGTTCAAAAGTTATGACAGACTATGTACGGGTCTATGTGAAATTCCTGAAAGCTGCTTTCATTAAAGAGATATATTAATTTGTTATGATCGTGGTCAAGAATTAACAATGAAGAATATATTCAAGGAAGTGTGTCTCTTTCTAGAAAGAAAGAATTTAATTATAGAGTGTCGCCTCTCTTGGAGAAATCAAGTCATTTCACAAGAAGACATGAGTATTGTTCAACGATATAAGAGTGAGAATTGTACATTGTGGGGGGAATAATAACCATGTTACATTTCCATTTAAGCCATCCTTAGTGGAGAGTGATAAAATGGTGATCATCCAGTCTAGACCATCGCTTTGTATGAAGGTCATCGACATGGCTAGCACGAATAACATTATGATCTCCTGCAACGTGTCCGCCACAAGTAACTTCAAATTTTCATGAGAGTTGATATTTCCTATATGGGCTCACCTTACAAAAGGAAATATTTGAAACTTAAGATAAGTATTCCATGTTTTATTAATGCACATGAATTATTGAGTTTGAAATTTATGCTATAATATTGGCTAGTAAAATCTTGAATGCTTCTTTCTTTGGTATTTCTGTATGAGATAGTTTATTTTATAAGCTATTTGTGATCTCTCTCTGACATAACTTTAGGACAGAAGCACAACAAATTGTTTTCAGGGGGAGTTTGACTCTTTAGAGGTAACTTTGGATGAGGAGCTAAGAAGATTGATATAAGACTCAGAGGGAGTTTGACGGTTCATCTTAAGCAATCTTGGATGATCAACAAATTGATATCCGTTGAATGAGTTCTTCTCTGTGAGAGAAATTCAAGGTGAAATACCTTGTTTTCACCCTCTACGTTGAGGCATGATGGATGTAATGTTTGTGAATCCATATTTTTAATGGGCCTGCCCCCTATGTACTTCATGAGGAAGTGATGACTTCCAAATGATTATCACTTGTACTTGTAAGAGTTATTGAAAGGTGACGATCTTACAATAACTTGACCTTCTATTGTGATAGATATATTGTGATGGCTGAAACAGATCACAATAGATAGAACTTATGGATAGAATAGCTGATTGAGGCAATCCACATTAAATCTCATGAGTTTTTGGATAGAATTGCTGATGGAGGCAATCCATACGAGAGCTTGTGGATAGAATTGCCGATTAAGGCAATCCAAATTAAAGATGTGAGTTTGTGGATAGAATCGTTGATGGAGGAAATCCACATGAGAGATTGTGGATAGAATCTACGATGGAGGAAATCCACTCTAAAGAGCATGATTTTGTGGATAGAATCGCCGATGGAGGCAATCCACTCTAAAGCTCATGAGTTTGTGGATAGAATCGCCAATGGAGGCAATCCACACAAGAGCTTGTGGATAGAATCGCCGATGAAGGCAATCCACCTGAGAGCTTATGGATATGATCGTCGATGGAGGCAGTCCACATCTTGAGACTATGTTTCTATTGATTACATCATGAGGATGATGCTTTTATTGCTTACATCATATGATTGATGTTGTCAAGTGTCATATAAGTGTTGACATTGGATTGATTTCTCCTCCGTAGCTAAGAGGGAGTGTTGATGTTTTGTATAGCTATGGTGATGGTCATAAGTGTTGACACATGAGACCACTACACATTATGTTTGATCATTCTCCCTAGCTAAGAGGGAGTGTTAATGTTTGTATCTTCAGTCGTATGATAATTAGAATACATATAATATATGTTGATTAATAATAATAGAATATATATGTTATATTATTATTAATCATATGAAATTTAATATTCAATATTAAATTATTATATTATTCTTAATTAATAATTGATTGATAAAATATTATAAGATTGATTAAATTATAATTAATGGGAAGATGCATGTCCTTTCTTATAAATAATAATGAATAGACATGATGTCCCATGAAGGGACATGTCTTTCCTAGCCTCATTCCCAATATAACTAAAAGAGAGATTGTTGCATTTGGAAAACAAATAAAACATAGAGTGCTATTACATTTGCAACTATCCTAAAACTTAACATAGTTAACACACCTGCATTTCTACCTCCAATGATTTGCTCAAGTGAGTGATTCAACTTTACATACTTAGGCAATACCGCTTTAGTTCTAGGATTTCCTTCAACTATTTGTATCTGTTATTGGTCATTGACATGTCTTTCCATCAGTTGTTCTGTAGTTTCTTGATCCACCAATTGTACATACACAAACCTATGATAGTCTTTAGGTTCCTTCTTGCTGGATTCATCATTCATTTCAGAAAATTCATCTATTCTTACATTGTCACTTTCCACTATCTTCTTTTTTTTTTTTTTTTTTTCAGGCACTTTTAGGCTTTACTCTTAGAGGAATATCGTAAGAATATCCCTTCATCACTTCTTGGATCAAAATTTCCAAAATTTTCATCTCTTTTAATGTAGCATCTGCTTCCAAATATTTGAAATAATTAACACATGGTGTTCTACCATATCACAACTCATATGGAGTTTTGTTTGTACCTTTCTTTAACTGAACTCTGTTCAAAGTGTAAACTACAGTGCTCATCGCTTCTCTCCAATAGGTCTAAGAAACACCTTTCATAATTATTAATGTCCTTGCACAATCAATGATTGATCTGTTTCTTCTTTCAACAATACCATTCCGCTGAGGTATTCTTGGAGCAGACATATGTCTCTGAATTCCCTAATCTTCACAATAAGTAGTAAACTCATGTGAAGTAAAATCACCTCCTTTATCAGATCTAAGACATTTCAAAGTTGTATCGGTCTCCTTCTCCACTCTAGCTTTATAGATCTTAAACATGTGAAAATATTCAGATTTTTCCTTTAAGAAAATAACCCACATCATTCTAGAAAAATCATCAACAAACAACATGAAGTATATATCACCATAGTAAATCCTAGTTCTCATAGGACCACACTGATCGGTATGAACTAAATCTAAGATATTTTCATAAGAGTAATTTTTACTGATGAAACTAGAACTAGTTAAATTCCTAAGCTGACATTCTTTGCACATTACATTGTCTGGTTTCACTAGGATGGGAAAACCTCTCACTAACTTCATCTTACTTACTTTGATCAAGTTATCAAAATTTACATGAAAAAATATCTTATGTCACAAACAACAATCTTCAACCTTAGCTAGCAGATAACTCTTAATAGTAGAATTCAGATGGAACAAGTTACCTCTTGTTTGTTCACTGGTAGCAACCAGTTCTCTTGATTTCCCAATAATTCTGCACATACCTCCATTGAACTCTAATCTGAAACCTTTGTTATTTAACTAAGAAACACTTAACAAATTAAATCTTAAATCATCAACCCAATAAACATCATCATAAATAGTTTTATCATTCAAAGCAATGGAATATCCTTTATCTTTTACCAAACATGGAGCATCATTCCCAAATCTTACCGAGCCTCCATCACATTCCTCTAACTTTATGAACTTTTTTTTATCACTGGTCATGTGATGAGTGCATCCATTTTCAATAATCTAATTACCACTTTGATTCATGTTAGAAACTAAAGCTCTCTCACCTTCTTCCGAAGGATCTTCCTTTACTGCAACAAACACAATTTCTTCTTCATCTCTTCCATCAGATTCCTCATCGGCAACACCTTCCTCAACTAAGAAACAAACTTTCTTGTTCCTATCCTTGAATCTTCTTGATTTCTCCTTCCTATTACTGTAAGGGCATGTAGATGCAATATGACCAATTTTGTTACAAGAAAAGCACTTCAAAGGAAACTTACCCTTGTATTTACCTTTTCCTCTAGGAAGCCTTCTAGCAATCAAGGTTTCTAGATCCTCATAATCTCTTTCTTCAGATAAGATAGATTCATAATCATTAGAGAGACATTTTGAAGAACTGTTAGACATGGCTTTTCCTTTCCTAGATGGTACAAGAGTCAATGATGACTTGACAGAAACTTTAACTTTAGGCATGATATTATCATAATTACTTACCTCAATTGTAGTTATGCATCCAGAGTAATAGTAAATGTTCCTAAAGATATGAGCTCTTGAATAGCTAAAACCCTAATATGATACTGAGGTGATAAAGTTATTAACATTTTTCTTACCACATCCTCCTTAGGAAGATTACCACCAGCACCTTGGATAACAACAACAACTTCTTTGATTCTCTGACTGTATAGCTCAATGTTCTCATTGTCTTGCATTCTCATCTCATCATACTTTCCTCTTAAGCTATCAACCTTTGCCTTCCGCACATGTGGATTTCCACCAAAGATAGTTTTTAACTTCTCCCACATTTCATAAACAATACCTAAGTCTTTAATATCAACATACTCTGCATCAGAAATAGTACTTGCAATAGCTTCCATAGTAGCAACATCTTCATGCTTAACCTTCAACTAATCTGGAGTTAGGGTTCCTGGAGGGACAATATACTTATTTTCCACATGATCCCAATACTGATCACCCAAGCCCTTAAGATAGAGCTTCAATCGACCACACCATATGGAGTAGTTCTCTCTTGTGAATTTAGGACCTTCCTTTGACATCATATTGGATCTTTACCTCAAGTTGTTAAGCTTCACCACAACAGAGGACCAAAGCTTTGATACCAATTGTTAGACATGAGATCAGATTACTGAGAGGGGGTGAATCGGTAATCTACCAAATCAACCAACTTTACAATCACTTAAACTTTAATCACCATTCACAGGATTATCCTTAATAGCAGTAAATGAAAAACATAAGAATCTAAGATCATCCACAAATATGACACATATTTATCTCATAGAAACCCAAATAGGGAAAAAACCACGGTGGGGATTAGTACCCACTAAAATAATGCACTCTTTTGAAGTACGCCCTGTGAGGAGCTTAACCATGTTAGGAGTTTACAATAGAACTATTAGGTGCTACTCGGTTAAGGGATTTACCTTAGGCATGTTAGAATATTTACCCTATTAAGAGTAGCCTTGTTGGAGGACTTAAAAACATAAGCTAATGTGTCATCTTGTTAGAGGATTTACAATAAAGATCTGTTAGGATCTATCCTGTTAGGGGATTTCAACTGTTGTAACTATTAGGGAACAACAAAAATAATGATATGCAAAATAGAACTATGTCTGCTTGATCAGATCCACTGAAGCACACAATCTCTTATGAGAATACTTAACTCTTCCCTAGCTTAATCGCAACATGCACCTTACTCCACACTTGCACAATACACATGATCAACACACTTTGCATAAAAATTCAACCATTATATAATGAACTATTAAGTCAATCTCCTTGATCAAACCCTAAAATGAAATAAAAAAGAATCCCGCTCAAATCCAATGAGACAAACACCAAAATTAAATACACAAAACATATTTCCAAGACTGCGTCGACCTATACAATATTTTACATATGAAATTGAGCCAAAGAGTCAAACACGTTTTGACTAAAATTAAAATTCTTCAAGAATCTTCTCCACACGATAACATCGATCAATGTGATGCTATATCATCACCTTGAATCATGAATACACACCGTCAGATCATAAATCATTCATTGTTAATCACCGCCGAATCAATGTCGATCACTGATACACGATCTGCCATCAGTAGCTCAAGAACATAAACACTTAACCTGTTGAATAATATTGTTTCTGTTCACCCATCAATTAACCTTCTTACTGATCACTCAAAGTAGTTGTGATTGCAACTGTAGCATCTAAACACTATTGATCACCATATCCTATGACCACATCACAAGATACATTATAGATTTGACAAGACATTCAAATAATCTGTCACCTGTCATCAATTGTTCTAGCAATTGTACTGTTATACTTCATTCGATTACAACTCTCACATAAACTTACTTTAGTAGTAGCGATCATGCATTTGACATCCAAAGACATGCCTAGGTCTCCCTTAAAGATAAAAACCACTGAAACACACTGAAACTCATAATTCATCACAAATATGCTTGACAACATATTAGGAACACAAAGTCAATAGTTGACATCAATGAAAATATAATATCTGATCATCATGTAATCAAATCACTATGCCATCACCAAAACACACTTACCATCACTACATCAGAAATGCAAGCACTAATTGGAAGAAGGTAATTCTTGGACTCCTATCAGTAAAAGGGAGATTGGTTAGAATGGTGATTTTTTTTTGTGAAGAGAAATTGAAACCTTTCTTGGATAGAGAGAAAAACGAAAGTAATTCTTCTTGTAAAGGAATTTAGAAAGACAACAAGAATTAATTTAGGAAACAAAATCTACATTTCTCCTGCAAAAAGGATTGGGGTCTAATCACCAATGCGAAGGTGAAAAAATGAAGGTAATAAAGGAAGCAAATCTTAAGAACGAAATTAATTCTTCTTGTGTATCTACAAGTGAAGATAAGTACGCCACTATTCAATCTGAAGTTAAGTTAGCCAAGGAAGTTTCAACTAGAAATAAAGAAGAGAAGGTGAAAGACGAGAATCAATTCAAAGAACAAAGGAAATACCTTGCCTAATGATGAAAGTGTGTTAGTGCTCCAAGATGTTTCTTCTGATGTTCATGTATCAATACAAGTTGAAAATGAACATAATGAAATGGTCAAACCAACAACTTCGATTGCGCAAGTTGATACAAATTCAACAATAGTGAACACACTTCCTGAGGAAAGGAATGAAGACGTTGGTGATTCATTCTTTCATTTCAAAAACACAGTTGGATTTTGGTTTTATTTCCAAACCAAAACTATGAAGAAGAATGTGCATAAAACTCCTTTTTCTTCTAATATTGTTCATTCTTTTTTCATGCAGTAAAGATGACATTGGAGGAGTTGATTCTTTTAGAAAATCTGATTTTCCTTTGTTTATATTTGATTTAGAGAAAATTCCTAGTATCTCTATTTTTTTCTAATTGCCAACCTTTTGTTGTAAAGAGAGAGAGAGAGAAAGAGCCACATCAGATTGGGGATAACTCCACGATTGAGAAGAATTATGATTTCTTCATGCAACATGGAAACAATTCATCATCGTTGTGTGATCAAGATTGGGGAAGACATCTCCTGGTATCAACTAAAAAAGAACTTCAAATTTTATCTACTATGGATGACACACAGATATGCAGAGTATTTAATTCATAACATACCATAAGATCAAAAGAATATTAACATACCCCTTGCTAATTTGTGATCAATTAAGAACAAGATGGAAGAAATCAAAGCATCTTTCTTGCAAGTAGTGCATGATAGAGATATGGCTACTGAGATTGCAGAGGGGGCCATTTATTTATACAAGGAAACCTAGGAGAAATTAAAATTTATTCAAAGGACCCTACAAGAAACAAAAAATCAACTTTTTTCTATTAAACAATTTTGGGAGCACGAGGATAACATATGTGGAACTTATGGTTTAGATCAACATTGCTCAAAATAAAAAAAAAATAGAAATTTGGACTAGCAGGAACAATGGTTTGTAATTGTTGATAATCCTTTGTTTGAATTCGATGATGATATGATTCATAACAATCTACTTTTTGAGTTGGATAATGGAGTTCCATCCAATTCTACGGATGAAGATGAGGTCGAGAACAACATTATAGTGTTGAGATAGGATGACAGTTGTGAGATTTATTCTAGTAGTGTTGTTGTTCCCATAGTTCTTTGCAGGATTTCAATCCATGATATGAAAATGAGTAGATTTCCCTTTGATCAACAATCAAGTTTTGTTTGGTTTGAGTGTGGGTAAATCAATGGTGAATTCTCACAGGTTCTAATGCACATGGTGGTGAGAGTTATTCCAAATACCATTCCTACATTGGTTGATTTCAATTTTGATAATGACATTGACTCCATTGAGATGTTGACACAATATTTATTTTTCGATATTGAATTCAGTTTATTTAGATATTCCAGTTTGGGCTATTATGATGGGCACTTCTTGGAGTTCCAGGAGTTGAGGATAAAAATGTAGGACACAAGTCTGTTTGTTTTAAACAGAGTGGTGCAACGCCAACATGGTGGATCTTTCGTAAAACTAACTTGGAATCCTGGGATCACATGGGATTCATGCCAGTTATTGAAAGTGAGTTTTCTTATCTTCTACAAATAATTACTAGAATGCCTTTTTGGAGAAATAGGGAGGTGACAATAGCATGTAGCATTCCTAATAGAAGATCATGGAAGCCTCAAATATTGGTATGAGATACTGGTGCATACTTCTTGAGGAAAAAGTAATTTTTGGGTGAGATGAATTGTAATGTCCCCTTTTTGGCTTAAGATATAATTAAATAATTAACATGTTTAATTATTTAATAAGCCATTGGTGTAATTATTTAATATTATTCCTTTAAAATGTACATTATAAGGATAATATTATATGACTTAATAAAGTGAGAGAATAAAATAAAGTCACTTTAATTTCAAAAGTGAAAATAAAATAAAAGTAAATGAAAAGGCAAGAGGAAATGGAAGGCCAAGGGACATTGCAAAAGTTATAAAAGAACAGTGAGAGGTTCATTGGAGATCATGTTGAGTTTATTCATTTTATTTATTGTAACCCCGTGGATTATGGAGATTTGGACTTGGTCCATCTCAACTCTATTGAGGACGAAATCCCTCTTGAAGAAGACTAGCTATGGTAGTGAAAGATCTACTATGGTTGGTGATTGTTGAAGATAATAGTTTGATATGTTGATGGTGTGTGGATTACCAATCCTTCTGTACATCCTATATCTGTGATTGGGAAGTTTTTGGTGCATCCGATCCTACTGTAAGTTCTATTGCTAGGATTGGAAGACAATTTTGTTGTTATTCTGCTGAAGGTTGTAATGATTTATCTATTTTGATGACAATATTCATAATTAATTTCAAATTTCTATTTCGGTCTAATATTATATGATTTAAAAATAATCTGTTGAATGAATAGAAATCAGTTTGCATGCAATTTCTTTGCTTAAATTCCCGTGGAACATTTGGTAAAATTTGGAGCAAATATCCAAAGGGCATGTTTCATTAAGTTTGTTTGCATTGACATTTCTTCTCATATCAGTAACTGCAGAGGTTTTGTCAACTTTTCAAACCTTCAAAATTCTTCCTTGTTAAGTGTTTTTCCAGCTATGTCAATAAGTTATGAGGTTTCCCAAACGTTTTAAAAGACAACTTCGAAGGGTACTCTATCAACTTAATGTTTGAAGCATAGTTCAAAAGAATTGAATGATGTCAGTAATCAAAGAGGTTTTGAAAACTTGCCAAAACACCAAAAAATTTCACAAAGAGGGAAAATGTGCTGATAAAAAGATGTTCGAAGGTTTCAAAAAATAATGCACCATGTCGACAAAATGAGAGGTTCACAAAACCTCGTAAACTACTGACAAAATTAGTAAAAGGGGAAACTTTACCGGTGATAAATTAAGCCAAAGCTTAAGCAAAGTCAACACTATTGGGAGTTGGATGAGTTTTCAAAACTCAAGAATATGGATGTGTGCAGGATCATGGTATGCCAAACTATGTCATTAAGTGTCCATGAAATTTTAAAAAAAACACGGTTAGGAAACTTGACGTAACAAATTGAACAAGTTATCAACCTTATATCATTTAAAGATGTAAGAAGAGAATCTGTAAGAAATTGAGTGTACTTTCTAAACTACACACACACCCCCCATATATATATATATATACTCCCCCTCCCCCTCTCTCTTGTGCCATCTCTCTCTCTCTCTCACCCCTTTCCCCTCTAATTAACCTCTTGCAAAAATAAAAAAAATAGTTAATTAACTTTTAGAAAATACTAAAAACAAAATGTTAATTAACCTCTTCCTCGTTAAGTATTCAACATCTTTAAAGCATTTTTGGAAGAGTTATTAACCTTCTTAAAGCGTAACTACTTTTGACAAATCTTTGAAACAGATGTAATTGACAGGTGTAAGAAGAAATTACAATCATCATTGGCAGTTAAACTATGAAACAGCATAGGCACCCAATTGAAGCATAGTGACTAGATTTTTTTTGTTTGATATTGCAATCAGAAATTGCTATGGTGGGCAGGTACACAAATTGTGGAATCATTTGGCAAAATGCTTGAACAGATATAATCTCAGGAAACAGAATGATAGCTAGATCAACGCTGCACTGAGGAAGTAAATGAAATGATTGCATAACATGCACAGAAAGGGTTTCATAAGGAAGCTCTCAATATTTTTGAATTAATGAGGTGTTGTCGAGTGCAGTCAGTAAATAAAAACGGTATATGGTTCAGTTGCCTGAGATAAATTACATATATAGTTTATCAATATGTCTATATGGTGAGATCTTTGGTAGTTGCATAACCATGTTTTCTTGGTGTCTATAGAACATAAAATGAGCTGATTTGCCTGTGGTTGAAACACATGCAAACATGAAAGATAAAATAAATGTGACCGCATGGATGTCAGTAATTGCATGAACTGTGTAAATTCGGTTCATTGAGAGGGTTTTACAAATTTCAAGTAAATGAAATGGCACATACTGTACCATGTTTCACGACTTTTCCAACACCTTGCCCATAAACTGGATGATTGGCAGCTCCACAAAAATGTTATTTCATGGTTTGCAAGACTCACAGAAAGTTTATAATGCAAAGTATGGGAGTATCAATGATGTAAATGGAGTGTGAACATAGTTTCATATACCATGTAAATGTTTGTTGAAATGCTTTGAAAATAAACTTTAATGTTATGTCCCTTTATCTTCTTTCGTGGAAGGTGATTGAAATTGATAAGCAAATATTGAATGCCGATTCAAATGAAGATTGATTGAGTCGCTTTATAGGTTGGACTTGGGATGATTTGGTCAAGAAACCGTGATATCGAATTGGGAAAGGCGTGTTTCCATAAGTTTCTTACAGCTCATTCTGCATTAAAGATGAAGAAATGAAAGAACATGGATGAAACCCATACTGAAATGGGAGCCACAGAGTTGATTTTTCTTTGCCAATACTGATGTCAGGAGCTTTACAGAAGAAATGCATACATGATATGGAAATTGGAGGAAGCTCGTAAACCGTTTGACAAAATTCCTTCAAGAAACCGAGTTTGTAAAACTCGAAACGGAGGTTATAAGCTGCGAACTGTTTGACCAAATATCTATTGGATGTCGCCTCAGCGATTTGAAATGAAATGGTTTAGTCTGATGCAAGATCGATGTGTTGTCAAGGGCCTTAGAAATCTTCAAAGAAAACACCATCAGCAAGGTGTAAAGCTAACTTCACAATCTTTACCAAGCATTTTACCTGCTCATGTCAAAATGGGAGCGCTGGAATAGTGTATGCGGTAGCTGTTAACTGTTTGACAGAATTCTTCTAAGAAATATGCATCACACAACAGCGAAAGGGCATCCACTAAAACATGCCGATGAAACCCTTGCCAAGTATTATAGATGGAAGCGACCTGGCTGGTGGCTTTGTGGCATTTTTTTAATTAGTTTATGTTTTGTGGCAGAGACAGTATATTAGTAAGTGCGTGAACTACAGACCATGCTCATGAGCAGTTTGACAGAATGCCTCATTGAGATGCCATTTCACGGAGTGCGGTGATTTTAAAGCACGCCTGTGATACATATGCATATTGAAAGTCTTTACTACCAAACAAATACAGGTAGGTATGCAAAACCATGGTAGAAAGAGGTCAGTTACAACATGTTTGACAGAATGCCGCTACGAGATATGGTATCATGGACAAGTATTATTAAAGGGTGTGAATAGAATTGGCTCGTTGAAGAAGGCGTAGAGATGTTCCATCAAATGTAGCAAGTGGGAGTGATGCCGAGCTTGAAAACCTTCACAAGTGCTCTGCGTTAAAGGCATGGCAGCGTAGAAAAGGCATCAAACTATTTGACAGAGTTCCTTGAACAGAAATGTCGTCTCCAGGAATGAAAAGAAATGATTGCAACGTTGAGCACAGAATGAATATGTTGGAAATACTTTAGAAACTTTCAAACAAATGGAATTGGTATGAGTAAAGACATGCATGCGAACTGTGAAGTTATAGATAGGATGCTACCCGATGTGAGAAAGAGCCATCAGTTAATCGAAATGCCGACAATTATTTGATAATAGTAATATTGATCCTATCGGCAATAATGCCCAAGTTCGCAACTGTCATCAAACTGGAAACTGGCAGTGTGGAATGAGGCAGCGGGAAATTGTAAAGGTCATGGAGGTATAATGGTTCTAGTAAAAGAAAGGGAAGGACGTGTCATTCAGTTGGAAAAGGCAGATTCTAATAAACAATTCATATGGCTTAAAATCGTGGAAAACAACAGTCTTCTCGGGATCACAGCTTGCTACTTTGCTCTATAGGTATTTAAAGCTTATAAAAAGTGTGGCCTAGATCACAATGACCCTTATGCTGCCTTTAAGAAAGATGTTGCTGTTTTTTCAAAGCGTGGGGATGTTCTTCTTGTCGGAGATTTCAATGCTAGAACAACAAATTGTTAAGCCAGTATTTTCAGCTATAAAGAAAAAGGTAACCCTATTTGGCTCATAGAAAAGAGAAAACATAAGTGGGAAAGAGTTTTTGAAGATGCTAAAGGCTACAATCATTTTGGGGAAGAATTGGTCACTCTATGTGGCACTTTTGATCTAATAATTTGCAATGGTCTGGCTAGATGGTCTAAGTCGGGCAATTTCACTTGCAACACATATAACAAGGCAAGCGTGGTGGATTATGCTATTTGTTCACATAACTTGTATGAGAGAATTGAGGAAGTTGCAATTGGAGAACACATGGGATCTCAAATCAGATCATAGACCACTATACGTAAATTTGTGTTGGGCAAAGGATAGACAACTTGGGGCAAAGAATCAATGCCCTCAACAACCTCCTTCTCAGGGTAGAATCCTGTTGACTTCAGAAAATGGTAACATCTTCAGGGCTACCCTTGAGAGACTTTGTAGAGGGATGCATATGCACAGGCAAGTTGTTAATTGTCATGCGTTATCAAGTCTGATCCATGAGGCTCTCTCAAAATGCAAAATAACTAAAAACATAAAATATGAAATTAATTGTTTTCTAGTTAATGCGTGGTTTGATAAGGAATGCAAGACGGCCAGAAAAAATCTAAGGGAGTCAAATAAAACAAACCTTGACATTAATGCTTATAAACAGATCCTAAAGAAGAAGAAAACTGATTTTATGTTCACAAGGACAGAGGAGCTAATTTCCCTGAGTAGAAAGAACCCCAAGCTTTTTTGGAAAGAACTCCAGCCAAGGAAGAAACAAACTGAAAATAATATTATAGCCACGTAATGGTTCGACTATGCTAGGAAACTATATGAACAAGAAGGGGGAGTGGACCAACCACCCTTGATCAACGATAATACATCGCTTTTCACCATGCAAGAGATAGAGATGGGTATTAAGAAGTTGGGTGCGGGTAAAGAGAAAGACCTAGTTGAGCTTCAAGCAGAGTATCTCAAGTGGGGTATGAAAACTCTTGCACCGCACATTACAAAAATCTTCAACAATATTAGCCAAGAGGGGTTTCCTAAAGATTGGACAATCAGCCTTGCTATACCACTTTTTAAGAGTGGTGATGTTAACAATCCCTCCAACTACAAGACTATAATGAGCAATCCTCTCTTTGCAAAACTTCTTGGCAGCATGATAGAAACTAGGATCATCAAATGGGCGGAAGAAAACCATAAGCGTGCAAAAGGGCAAGCTGGTTTTAGGCCAAAGCACTCGACGGTTGATCACTGTGTCACTATGAGGCACATTATCGAAAAAAGGTGGATAAAAAGGAGGTTTTTTGCAGTTTTGTTGACTTTAAAAAGGCTTTTGACACTGTCCCTAGGGACAAGCTTTGGCTCAGGATGGAAGAATTGGAGATTCCTATGCATCTCAGGGCAATTGTTCATAGGATGTACAAAGAGGTGAAAGTCAAAATCAGAACCTCAACTGGCATTTTAGAATGCTTTAGGAGTGATATCGGTGTCAAACAATGGTGTCCTTTATCTCGTACTTTGTTTGGCTTATATATAGATAAACTTGAAGAGTGGTTAAACATGCAAAATGGTGAGGGTATCCAGTTAGGCGAATTTGTAATAAAGTTGCTCCTTTATGCAGACGATCTCATGTTGATTGCCAAATCTGCTTGTGGGTTGCAAGAACATTTATTTTCTCTTGAGCGCTTTTGCAGTACGGTGGGGATGCAGGTCAATATCAACAAGACTACAGTTATGGTTTTCTCTAATAATAAAAAAACATTAACATGAGTTTTATTTTGGTGGCAGTGTTCTTGAGGAAGTTGTGGAGTATAAATATCCTGGCATTGATTTCAACAAACATCTAAGTTGGGCAGGTTGCAGAAATAAAAGGACTTTAGGTGGATGGAAGGCATTTTATGCTCTTCAAAATAGGTGTCGTGAAGCGGAGGTTTGGGATTGGAAAACTATTCAAACATTGTTTGGTCTTCTTGTGTTGCCGGTTGTTCTATACAGGTGTGAATTATGGGCCAACAACACTTCTATAGCACAATGGAAGCAAATCGAAGGAATCCAAAAGCGTTTGATCACAAGAAAATTTAAAATTAAAAGCACCGTCCCATATGATATCATGCCGAGCAAAATGGGGGCTGCCCCTATCGAGACACTTGCTATGGTTCGCCTAATAAGCTATCTAAAAAGAATCGAAAAAATGTAAGGAGATAGATGGCCTAACGTTATCTTCAATGATACATTGTGTAAACGAAAAAAGACGTGGATGCAACAAAACATCAAGTGGATGAGGAAATGGAATATCCAATTCAATATGTGCCCCATAAATAACAAGGAAATAAAGGTCTTCGTTACGGAGAAATTTTACAAGAGAAATTGGGGAAATGGGATTGGAAGGAAGAAAATTTATTATATCAATGAGTTCAACTCCGCATGTGATCAACTCCAAAAAACATACATAGACGCCAACATTCCTTAGCGAGCTAAAATTCTTATTGCCCAGCTAAGAACCAACTCTCAATCAACTCTGCTGTGAGACCGGGCGTTGGAAGAGGCCAAAGGAGGCTTGGGAAGAGAGAATTTGCAGGTTTTGTAACTCTGCGAAAGTGGAAACCGAGCATCACTTTATTTTAGAATGTGAAGCCTACAAGAACAACATGGATAAATTTGCGGATACTATATCGGATAGCTCTTGACATAACCTATTCAGCGAGGGGTATATTGACAAATTAGGTGGGCTCATCATTAGCTTGCACAAGAAACGTACCGAGTTACTGAAGTCAGTCTAGGTTGCCTTGCTGTCCCATAGGCTATGTTTAGCCTCATGGACATAAAAATTTATCTATCTATCTATCAAATAGCTAGCCCAGAAATTGAAAAGAGTTTGCAACCACTCTCAAGATATTAACTAAAAAGAGGAATATTGTGGCAATGAGTACCAAGAGAAATATAGAATCCAAAGCCCACTCGAGTTTTTCACATGAAGATAAAGTCACATTATGGATTGCAGTGAGCATTGGAAAATCACTTTTGCAAGAAATAGAATAGAAGAAAAATAAATGGTTCTAGATCTCTCTAAATGTTTAGATGGGGTTAACTATGAAGAGTGTTTATTAAAAAATAAGACAACATTCACAAATCTTTTCAATTTCAATAATGGTGTACTCAATGAGGTCGACCATTTCCTAGAAAACATTGGCATAGAGGAAAAATCTTTGAACCACAATAACCACAATAAATCAAATAATGGATTAGTGATGATTAATATCACCAAGCTATTAGGAGTTCAATTATTGGCAACTAATTGGATTGCTCAACATTTGTACTATGAAGGTTGTGAACATGTCTCTCAAGAAGGTTCAAAGGATCCAACACATAAGGTTTGATAAAATACATGGACATGACAAGAGTTTCATTGATGGAACCATGGTTACAAGTTCAAATGATAAGGATAAAAAATGAAGAAACTTTGGTATCAATACCTAAAAGTAAGAGATATGTTGAAATGTCAAAAAAGTGGGTAATGTTGTTGAGATAGTGATATCAAATGCATCAACAATTTTCCAAGACAAAGATACAGTGATAAATGCACTAAAAAGGAGAACTAAGATGGAGTATGCACAACAATCAAAGGCAAACTACAAGTCAGAGACAGAGTATTCCTTCAGAAGTTGTTAGGATCAAGATAGAAGGATGATCCCAGATATTCTGTCGCACATCATTACTTCTTGTAATTAGATGTAAAAAGTCACTGATCATCTTTTATAAGTGTGACTTATTCTCACATTTTGGTCAAAGTTAAAATGTGGACTCTTTTGCGCAAAACTTTCAAGGTTAATAACCTCGTTCAAATCACAAAAAAATTAGTTAGTTATTAACTTGAAAAAGAAGGTAGTTACAAAGAGGTTATTTTGCGAGCTTATAAATACAAGGCCATTTTGTAATGTAAAAGGGGGGGGGGGGGAATTATGGAGAAATNAATGTAAAAGGGGGGGGGGGGAATTATGGAGAAATCTCCATATAGGTTTTTGGGTTTACACATTGTATCTAAAGGTTTTTGAATTAGTATATTTTCAAAAGCATAATGAAGAATGCATTTTTTTCATATGTCCAAGTGTGTTACGAAATTATTATTACCAATTCCTCGTATGTTAGGTTGGTGATATCTTTATGTATTATGAAATCCAATGGTTTCTCAAATTTATGTAATTGATGTGAAGAAATGCACTCACTTCCTGGTATCTCGATTTGAATGCATTGGCATAGCCTATCTTGTCATATGTCAAGGTTTGTTATCCTTTTTTTGTCATCATTGCATACTGTTCTTAAACCTCCTTTGTAATCTTCATTCGTTTGGAATCTTCAATGGTATTCATATGTCTACTTTTGGGGTTTCTGTTGTCTATTTTCTTTAGTTTTGCCTTCTTTCCTTTTTTGTACTTTCAGGTTAAAAGTACACTAAAATTACAAACACTCCCATCATACGAGGGAGATGCCCCTCTTAAATGCATAGGAAGATTGCAATTTGATTGCAATCTCTCCAACTGTTGGCACAAATGTCACTGCTCACAGGGAAAACATGGTAAGTTTTGAAGACAACATCGAAGTGACAAATCTGTGTACCAACAACTCTCTCTCTCTCTCTCTCTCCTATGAGAAGTGGAGAGAGAGAGAGTAGGATAAGAGGGGTGAGAGAGGGGGAGAAAGAGAAGGGGAGAGGGAGAGAGGGGGATCATAATGGGTCTTAAGGGGTCCTAAGGGGTCTTAGGGGGTCCTGAGAATTTAAGGGGTCTTAAGGGGTCCTAGGATCTCTTAAGACCACTTATAACCCCTCTCTCTCTCTCTGTTTGAGAGAGAGAGAGAATGGGAGAAGCATAGAGAGAGGGGGTGAGTGAGAGATAGGGGAGGAGAGAGAGAGGATTGGAAGGAGAGAGAGAGTATGTGATATATATAGTATATATTATTTAATATATAATACTATATATTATATATTATATATGTTTATATATATGATATGTAATATATAATATATAATATATTATATACACTATATATAATATATATAATAATAAATATATACATTAATATCTGATATCAGATATTACAAATATAAAAATTTCAAACACATTATAATAACGCCAACATTTTTTCGTTGGCGCCATTGTGAAGGTATTCGATATCAGATATATTTTTTCTTTGGTGTTTACTTTGGCTAGGTGTACTGACACTCAGGTCTACTAAAAAGTCAACACAGATTTTCATGTTTTGATGTGGATGAAAAACAAATTTTTCACATCACCACTTTTTGGTCCCCCATGATCCTGCACATACCCATGTGCTAACAAAGTTTGAAGGAGAAGCTAGTTTGAAAGCTTTGAAAGGGCTATGTGGTAAAAGGAGAGGTTAGTAAAACACCTTGAACTCTTGACTAAGTTCTTCAAACACATTAAATCGCCGATAACAAAGAGCTCAAAATTTGAAACAAAAAGAAAGTGGTAAATAAGGGAGTTTTTAAAACTCACAGAATTACTGATGAAGTTCGCAAAGGTATTGAAAAACCTAATAAAGGAGTTAATTTTGAAGGTGAAAAGAAAGGAGTAAAAAATAAAAAAAAGTATTAGTAGGATTGGTAGTTTGCAAAACCAAAGAAGTTGTTGACAAAAGGGAAGAAAGAAAGAAATATGTGAGGAAAGAAAAGCATGAGGATAAAGTAAAAGTTAAAGATTGATGAAATTATTAGTTCAAGAAACCTAGCAGACTCTCTATGAAGTTAGTAGAAGGGGCCTAATGCTTGATGTTATTAATAGTTGGCATTTAGAAAAGTACAGGTGATTAATAAGACCTTTTAAATATAGCTCAAGGCATTTTTGTGACATTGTTAACGAACAAAATTGGAAGTCAGAGAAAGAATTTGGGGAGCAAAATGAGAGCACAATTTGACAAAACCATTAGAGATTTAAAAAGCAGTGCTAACTACTGACATCATAGAAAAGGGTCAAATTTTAACAATTTGATTGACATTTAAGGGTTTATGGCCTTCTGGATACAATGATGGGGTTAGATTTGATCCAATTTGATCTAAAATATCAGCTACCTCTTGGAATTGACAACTTGCTCAAACTCCAAACTCTTTCAACTTTGGCAAAAATGATTGCATTTAGATTAATAAAACCCAATCCTAACTTTCTTAGTTGTATTAGACTCAATGAAGAGCTTAGATTTCCAATATGTGCAAAAGTTAACCTGGAATGAAAAAACAACTCAACTCTTAAATTTAAAAAGGGTTTTGCATGGCTGTGGCTTTGATACCATGTTGAAGCTGTAGACTTCAAGATCAACCAAGAAAGATGCCTTTTATAAGAGAGTGTGGCAATAAAGATCTTGCTTGAATATTGAGATATATGATATTGATATTTTACAAATGTACAAACACCTTGATTGTATAGGCAAGGGGTGATGACGTATGAAAACTACCATTGACACAAATGTTAAATGTTTAATGTAAATATTAGATTCTTAATTGGATAAAAGTAAATGAGGTGAACATGGCTCCATTATATCTAACTTCTAGACAATTGCACCTTGGACCTAATTTTTTAACATAGAAATAAGGTTCCACTAATGATTAGATAGAAAATAAAATCATTCACATCAATGTTATCAATTCAACTCATATAGGAGACACAAGTTGTATCCTCTTTCACATCACATATATGAATCCTATAAATTGAGAACTTTTGTTTTGATTGAGAGAAAAATAGGTTTTGAAGGGACCTGAAACCCTGAACATAACACGTTTGGTGGGACCTGAAACCCAAAACAAAAGATATTCAAGATCACCCACCTATAAATTGAGAACTTTTTCTACTATGAGAACACTCACTAATTTGCAATATTGCATACATAGATATACATCTTGGAAGCCATGCCTTCTCACTACATCACCTTGATCTCTCGACTAAGTTCTTCAAACACATCAAATCGCTGATAACAAAGAGCTCAAAATTTCAAATAAAAATAAAGTGGTAAATAAGGGAGTTCTTAAAACTCACAAAATTACTGATGAAGTTCGCAAAGGTATTGAAAACCCCAATAAAGGAGTTAATTTAAGGTGAAAAGAAAGGGGTAAAAAACAAAAAAGTTTTAGTAGGATTGGTAGTTAGCCAAACCAAAGAAGTTGTTGACAAAAGGGAAGAAAGAAAGAAATATGTGAGGAAAGAAAGCATGATGATAAAATAAAAGTTAAAGAGTGATGAAATTATAAGTTCGAGAAACCTAGCAGACTCTCAAAGAAGTTAGTAGAAGGGGCCTACTGCTTGATGTTATTAATAGTTGGCATTTAGAAAACTACATATGATTAATAAGACCCTTTAAATATAGCTCAAGGCATTTTTGCGACATTGTTAATGAACAAAATTGGAAGTCAGAGAAAGAATTTGAGCAAAATGAAGAGCACAATTTGACAAAACCACTAGAGATTTAAAAAGCAATGCTAACTATTGACATCATAGAAACGAGACAACATTAGAGGAGTTTTGGGGGCAGATTTAAAGCCCGAATGGACACCTCATCACTCAGAGGCTAGTAGAAAGTGGTCTTCTAGAAGCAACTGCATTCTAGTATCTATCAATTCACTAATATGGTGCAAGAATGTTCAAACCATTACAATACCCAAACAAAAGAAATCAAAATAACTGACGATCACTTGTTGATAACATTAGTTAGAGACACCATCAACGATAGTCTTAGGTTTCCAGAGAAGGAAGGAATCACACAACATGATTTCTGCATGTCTTAGTGTTATTTCAGTGAGGAAAAGAAGGTTTATAAAACTGGCATTGTGTGGAGAAGGAAAAAGTGCACTGACTGAGAGATTGGTTAAAGTCTCAAGGGATGAACCTTCCCTTGCACCACCTCACTTCAACTAGCATGCAAAGCTAGGGTGATCAAATGCGAATTTTGTTGGAGAGAATTTTAATTAATCTAAAGTGTTTTATATGTATAGATTACAGACAATTAAAGATACCAATATGCTCAAATAGATAAAACATAAATAACTCAAGCAAACTGTAGACGTCTAAAAATATTAATATTAATTTCCCTCCTATTCCTCTAACTATTTAATTCAAATCAATTAAATAGTTTCATTTACCAATAGTTTAAACACTATTCTAATGTATTTTATTTAAATACATTGGCCTCCACAAAATCCCCTTTTAATAAATTTATATTTATTAAAATCCTCCATTTTTCCTAATTCTTCTAAGCTACGATTTATTCAAATCTAATTTGAATTAAATCTAAACCCTAGCTAGGAACCTATTAATCCTACCCTACAGCCTACTCTACAGCCTACCCTATTCCTACCCTACTCCCATCACCTCATATCCTAAATATGTTTCCATACCTAACTGCCTTCTGATCATGCTTAAATGGGTGATTCCTAACCTTTTTAAGGCTAATGGGATGCTCACCCACATGGGGAAATTATCTCCAAAATGGGTACCCATTCTTCTTAAATTCTCTCTTACA
>MU226309.1:2068626-2082577 GCA_018584345.1 Thuja plicata
CTTAGAAGAATCTAGATCTACCAAGATCCTAGCATAAGTTGAGTGATACAAGTCATTTGATTCCTCATCAACCATCAAGAAATCCCCTAGTGCCTCACCCACAGCCTCAAGAAGAGAGTTAACCCAAGTTGGAACCTTGGAGAAAGACTTAGAAGAAGCATCAAAATCAGAATGCAATGGCTTCATCATAAGTATGCTCTGGTTGTTCTAGCTAAAAAAGTGATCGCATAAAATCACATTCTTATCTGCAGCCTCTTCAAAATTTGCAATGAAGAAACCCCTAGCCATAGGGAAAATGTGCACAGTTGCGGTTATGATTGGTTCCCAATGACGAGAAACCCAAGCATGGAGGTCTGGGAGACTCGGTCAGAGGCCCTTAAACTTGCAAATGAGACCCTGCTCCTCAAAAACTAAGGACGCATACTCTATATCTTCCTCAACCTTTTCATCCAATGAGAGGATTAGAGGGTTGGAAAACCTGAAAGGGATAGCTCCCCAAACTCCAGAGGCAGAAAATTTCCGCTTGGAGGAACCCCTTGATGCAGGAGGATCCACAGAGATCGCAGGAGCAGCAAGATGATGGCCAGCGATCCCATCCTTCTCCACGGGAACCGAAACCCTGACCTTTCCCGGATGAGGGTGGGGCGGGACAGCAGGATCACCAGCTGCGGCAAGAACAGCCTTAGCAGCACAGACATCACCTTCAGCCACCTTCGCAAAGGCTCCAGCAGCAGCTCCTAGCAAGACCCTCGCTCCTGTGACACCAACAGCCGTAGCAGGAAGAGAATCCTGAGAGCCTCCATGGGCAGAAGCCCTAAATGTTGCAACTTCCTTCATTTTTCCCTAGGACAATTTTTATGAAGACACCAAGGACTAAAAATTTGAAAACAACATCCAAATTGATGGAGGATGAGAATTGCAATAATAATTATATTGAGATTGTGCCACCAATTGTAGATAAAGATCCTAGTCAAACTACTAAAATTAACTTCAATGTTTCAAGAGTTGATCTAGGGTCACCTAGCAGGGAAGGATATAACTATAATTTTCAAGTTATTGCTTATAGGATCTTGGAAAGACCTGAAAGAAAAACAATGGGCAAAGAAAATATCAAAGCGCATATAAATGCTTTAAAAATTTGCTTAAAGAATTTTATTGATCCTTATGTGTTGCTGGTCAATCAGGCTCAAGCAATTATAGACCTCATCTCTTCAATTGTCCAAGCCATGTTTAATAACATAGAAGACAACGCCCTTCAAAAACTTACTAGAGAATGAATTGAAGATCTTCATACCAATCATTTTTAGAGAGGCTAAAAAAGGTGTATGTTAATATGCTCCATTTATAGAAGTTCATTCATTCTAAAATTTCATGGATTAAAACAAGATGGAGCTTCATGGAAGAAGGTACTTGTAGAGTTTAAAGAAATAGTCATGATGGACACTTCTCATGCTATCTTAGAGAAGATTATAACATATAAGAATGATGTGAGATACATGATGTGGTCTAAAGATTTAAAATGGAGAAGCCGACTCGTCAAGTAGTGTATAGATGAGTTGAATAAAACCGTGAAGGAATGCAACAAAATACATGTAGAGATAGTCAAATTTGCTAATAGTGTTGCTTGTAGATTTAAGAATAAAAATAATAATGAGGATGCATTGGTGGACGATATCAAAGAAGAGATTTAGAATGTCATCAAATCCCTCTCCGAAGAAAAAACACTTGGGAGAGACAATTTTAAAAAGATGGTGAATGTAGTGCTTGTCTTAATTGCCTCGATAAATCTATGAACATTCAGGCCAAGATAGACAAACTCAAGGTAGGAAAATTGGTATGGGACATTAGATTATAGCCTATTATTATCACCAGAGATGCATAATTGGCCTCAATATTGAAGACCTACAGAGATTTCAAGGATTGACTTACAACATCTTAGCCACCTACGCTTGCCCAAACAACTATGGCCCCAACATCTCAACCTTGATAGCTCTTTTAAATGTTTAAAATATTTTAAGTTATTTCAAAGACTGAGTTTTAAGACTTTATGCTTATAAGTCCTTATATTTAAGTGGGACGTTTGATGTTTTGAAAGACTAGTTTTCAAAAATTGATTATTTGAAAGAATCAACTACTTAAAAATAACAATTACAGTTTGAAGACTATAAATAGGTATCATATAGACATTTCAAGGGTTCAAATTTTGGAGAAACATAGTACCATGCTACCATTTTTGAGAGTTCTAATATTCTAAAAAGAAGAATTTTACTGGCATTCTCTGATATTTATTTGTTTGTGTGCAAGTTGGAGTTTTCTTTATGAGTATTTAATTTGTGTTAAAATTCATTTGAAACTTCTCTACATTAGATTTTGTCAAACCTATACATTCACAATTATCAACTGCCATGGTTTATTAATGTGTTACTGATCAATGATGACATCATTCTAATACGTTTCATGAAATATATCAACCTTTGTGTTGAGAGAAAATAAGAAAATTATTTTGATAGTTCTGGTTTTCCAGTTCTTTATATCAGTTTTGTGTTTATTGCATGGTGATGAATAAGCATCAGTCAGATTTTCTGATTTCAGGCTAAAAGTATACCAAATCCTTTACATTGAAATATTTTAAAAAAGGTAGTTTAACCATAAGTGGGAGGTGTACCACATTAAAATTTAGAGGGAACAGGTTTGTTTGACAAGTCAACACATTGTTATAATAAGACAAACTGCGATTACCTATTCCGAAAAGGTGTGATTTATGAGAAGTGGCATTAAACAAAAATAATCATTGTGTTATTAATGAATGAAAGATTTTAATAACGTCCACGAAGCCAAAGAAGCCTATGAGACCCCCTAAGTAGCACACCGTAAGAAAAGGGTGCCAAGGCCTTAAGCACTTTACAACTTATTGTTTAGATCTCTTCTTCGATAATGTATTTTAATCACAAGGTTTGTTGTTCTGTCTAGCTATGCTTTTTCAAATAAGGTACATAAATTGTCCACTTCTGAGATATCCACATAGCTAGAACGAATGTCATTATCTTCAGTTTACTCTGAATTACTTGACATTACCAATAAATGTTCCCTTCATTAATATTTACTTTTTTTTCAAATGAATTGTCACATTTTGTTCTATTATTTAACCCCACGGGAGACCATGAAGAAAAAACATACATGAGCAAATATTAAATGGAGAGCAAAAATGATCATAGCACTCACTTTGAAATAATGAGAAGTATGATGGATGGGTGTATGATGCAGAGATGCTTGGAAGACTCAACAAAAACAACCACAAACTTAACTTGTTCACAAGGTTTAGAACCTATAACTCCTGGAGGCTTTTAAATTTTTATGGACCCAACTTGGTTTAGGACCTCAACTAGGCTTCCTACACAAATATGACACCAAGTTCCTTAAATTAACAAAGACATGAACATTGGTGTGCCTACAACCTTTAGAGGCTCAACAAATTCCAACCAATCTCCTTACAGAAGCCCAACTTGTCAACCAACACATTTGTTCATATGGTGCTATTTCACCAAACCCTTGATTCATGGGGTTACAATACAAATTCACACCAGTGGATATGGAGACATTCAAAATGATGTTAAACCACAAAAATAGACTAAATAAAACATGAAAGGATCACTCAAATAGACCCAACACCTTGATTTGGTCAAATCAATTTACTAGTCCTTATTAGGCCTTGTAGCCCTATCTAGTGAGTTTTTAGCCAATAACTTGACTCCCTTATCACAAAGAAAAATGAAGACATTTTTTCAGACACCCTTTTGGGATCTACAAAATATACCATAAAATAAATATGGAGTCCTTTGGAATGATGAGGTCCACCAAGTTTGATCACCAAGACCTAATAGGGCTATTATGCCTAATTACAAAAGCAAGTACTCCTTAACTTCTTCACCCAACCCAACCACCATTTAGATCAGTTCAATCTTGTCTCTAAACCACACATTTCATCATCCCTCAGTGCATAAACCTCTAAAATTTAGTTTTGCAACACAATTTACTTCCAATAGCCCTCCTTAGGTCCGTCACATTGAGATGCCAGGCCTAGGACATCATGCCATTTCTAGCCACCATGTTGGAACACTTTGAAACCACCAAAATCTTAAAGTACATTGTCAAACCTAAAATTTCCTTAAGGATCAAAATTTTTTGATGGTGGAATGTTAGGTTTTTGGCTTTGTTTTTGCATAAACTAGGTTTGTGAGGGTTCCAGACCAGTCTGGACAAAAATGGTTATAACTTGAGAAATTCTTAATGGCTCTTTATAAAATCAATGCCAAATGAAAGGTGATTCAATATGATATCTAATCATATGCATTTCAAACTAGTACCAATTTGTACAAGCCCATACAACAAAATTGTTTCTATAAACTCTGTGGAAAATCAAAGTAATTTTATTGATGGAAAGAAAAAACATCAACAACTCCCCATGCCTTGACCCAAAGAGGGATATATAAGAAAAATCCAACTCCCACAACTAATTCCAATCGGTTTTCAAACCATTTGACCATTGGAATACAAAGTTGCAAAATTTTCCTTGAATATTGCAAAAGTATTCGATTAAATGGTAAAATAGTTTTTGAAGGGAACCGTAACCCTTTACACCAACAGTGAGATAAGAAATAGAAGCTCAACCCAAAAAGAGACAGCCGGGGGAAAATGAGATGCATTTCAGGACCCCCCCCCACCACAAACTACCAACAAAGAAAGCCAACAGCCCCAGACCAGAAAAAGAACAGCAACAATAAGAAGATAGAGCACTAATACATCTGTTGTACATAGCCAAGAGAAGAAGGCCACAGCCTAACATCAATCAACCTTTAAACCCCTTCTTATGGGATCAGACTGTCATATCAAAGGAAGGCAAAGATCTCTTGAAAGATTTACCTTTAACCGTAATCCAGCCTTCCTCCACTTTGGCAACCACATCCTACCAACATAGGGGATCCAGAACCGATTTCCTAGAATCCATAGAATTACCAGCACCCAACATAGGCTTGACCTGCAAAGATTTAGATCCCGGATCCCTCCCAGCAGAAGAGGGAGAAACAAGCGGACCTGGAGAGCCAGCAACAACTAGCAAACCAGTAAGAAAACTGGAATCATCTAGCAAGGAAGAGACAGTTCCAGTAGAACCTATAGAGCTAGCAACTTCTTGCAAATCAGAGCCAGCAGGATCAGAAACCCGCACAATGCCAGAGGTAGCAAGAGGAGTCCCAACACATTGGTTGAAACCTTCCGCAAAGGGAAAATCCTTACCCACATCAGGCAGAGGGGAAGCAACATTAGAATCTGGAGCAACAACTTAAGAAAAGCTCTGCTGAGAGGTACTCTTCTCAACCATGTAATGTTGAGTAGAGGCACCTTTCCACCATGAAGTAGGGTGCCTGGTTTTACCCAAACCACATTTGGCAGCATTATGACCAGTTTGGAAACATCTCCTACATCTAAAGGGGATTCCTTCATAATCCAAAGACTGAATCCAACTTCCCTTAGGAGAAACAAGCTTTATCTCCGCAAGTAAGCCCTTAAAAGCATCAATATTCACCAAAATACAGACATAGGTATAGTGGAGAATGTCAGAAGATTCCACATCCACCATTAGGAAGTCTCCCAAAGCCTCACCCACCTCCTCCAAAAGAGAATCCACCCAAAGATGTAGAGGGAGGTTTGGAAGCCTAACCCAGATAGGCATCTTGTTAAAAGTATCAATAGAAGGATTGAAATCCTCATGTCAGGGTTCAACCATAAGCATAAAGCGATCATCCCAGCTAAAAAATTGACTTCGAAGAATGCGATTCCTATCCTCCTTAACATCAAATTTAGCAATGAAAAACCCCTTAGTTAGAGGGAAGATATGAATCTCACCAGTAATAATGGGTTCCCAACATTTGGAAATCCGTGCATGAAGCTCATGGAGGCTTGCCAAAAGCCCCTAAATCTGCAAATAATCGCCTGATTGGAAAGGATAGAAGAAGAGTTTTCTATTTCCACAACCGTTTCCACCCCCAAGGAAAGAGTGATAGGAGCAGCCATAGGGACAGGAGCAAGCCCCATAGAAGAATTCTGACAAGTCCCTCTTGAAAGCTCCTTAGAAACCCCATCAGCGACAACCAAAGAGGAAGGCCCTTCAGCAGCAACCCTAGCCGCAGGAACAAGAGCCTCAGTCACAGAAATCCTAATAGCAACATCCGCAGGAGAAATACCTCCTCCCTCCACCCATGCCACGCCATGTTCAACAACAGCTGCGGCAAGAGCTTGAGCGCCATCAGACAAGGCGTCCACGGTGGCAACAAAAGCCCTAAACGCAACAGCAGTGAGAGGTATCGCGTTAGAAGGTACACATGGGGCACCATCGATAGAGGCTGCAGCTGCGACAGGAGCTCGAGCGCCATCAAACAAGGCATCCACGGCTGCGACAGAAGCCCTAAATGCAACAGCAGTGGGAGGCATGGAAACCTGTTCAACCAATTGAATATTGCAAAAGTTGCTCAAGCAACTTTTTGCAATTTTTGCACTTTAGTCAACAAGTGACTTCATTTGCCCCTACTACATAACTAATATGCCAAACATGGCTTACAAAAATGAAAAATACCATTCCTACCTTATTCCCACACATTTGGAATGTCTAACCTACTTTGACCAATCAGATCCTAAATGACAATACAAGAGCAATTTGGTAGTTAGGCCTTACAAAATGGCTCCAAAGCATTACAAAGTGATCCCAAAATGGTCCTTAGGACCTTATTACAATTTGAACATCATTACCAAAAAAAAATCATGATTGGGTCTCTTTGACCCATGGTTGCTCCTGCATTAGTGTAGGGTGTAATATAATAGCAACATAAATTGAGGTGTTTTCGCAAATGAATTTGGGTTGTGAAGCTATTGTGATGGATGCCCTTGTTAGACTCAGATGCCGAAAGAGGAAAATCCCATTTCTTGGTGACATTTTTGAGAAAAGACTGATGTAGGTTTCATTCCTTTGGATGGACCGACTGTTCATGCGATTCAAAAGGTGTTTTTGTGGACTTAGCACCACAAGTAATCACGAATATTTTCAGTGATGTTCATTGCAAGTTTGATTGATGCCAGTGAAGGCAAGGAAACAACTACCATATATAGGAAGCATGTGAAACAATGCTTCCTTGGAGAGCTTGATGATGTTCTAGAAGAATGTAGATGAAAGGAGAAGAATGATTACTCAACCAAACCACTACCATGTTGTTCACAAGAGGGGAAGAGAGTTGGCAAAATTTTAGATTCTGGTGTTCAAGGATGAGGTAAGAAGTGTGCTTGTGGCGGTGAGGAACACCCTATTTCTCAAGAAATTCATGGATTTGATAAAGGAAGGTGGTGATGGGTGGTTGCAAAAGTATCTTGTGGTTGAAGGTTTGATAAGTGAGGGTGCATAGGATTGGTCAGAAATGAATGCATAGGAGGGCTATAGTTCTATGGATTCATAGGGGTACTACTAGAGAGAGAGAGTGTAGAAGATCATAGTGTGTGTGACCTTTATTGCCCATGGTGGCTAGTGAATCGAAGAAGGCTCGTAAGTGATATATATCATACATACACACATATGCATATATACATATACACATATACATACATCCATATATACATATATCTACATACATACCTATATAGACATACACACATATGCATATGTATGTGTATATGCACGTGTGTGTACACAGATAAATATATACATATAGATATGTCTGTGTTTGTGCATGCACACACACACACACACGTGTGTGTGTGTGTTTGTACATACATACATACCTTCAATGAATATGAGAAGTATAGGATCATATTGTTAAGTATGCTTGAAAAGAAATTGTGAAGAATCATTGGAGTGAGGTGATATGGTGTATAACATACTAGAGGATGATCATTCAAGTATAAAAATAATGCAATGAAGAGTGACACTTGAACAAATCTAGTACGAAAATGAAGCACATTGGAGTGAATTCATTAATAGATTTTGCAAGCATTTATGGCAGATTTATGCGAATGTATGTATATTTGGTAGCATGAATACATGAAGATTTATAAGGAAATATGATTAGATTTGTGGAGAGATATTATCCATCATCCATTGTAGAAGAAACATTGATAAGGTGAAAATTTGAATGAGGGGTTGGTGCCTCTAGTAGGCTGGACCATACAAAATTTGCAAAAAATTATTATATAAGCAAACAATTTGCCTATAAGGGTTTCCACGTAAATTGTTATTTTCTCATGTGGATGATTATTGTTGTTAAGTAAATGATCAAGTTTTAATATAGTATTGATTATCGTTACACTAATTCAAACCCCGCCCCCAAGTATAACTATGTGCTCATCATGCTCATGACACATGCTTCATCTACATTTTGGCTTTGTTGTTAAGATTTTGAGCCCTTTCAATCTCTCTTATCAATATCAAGAACATTATAGATCTATTGGTTTAATGGTTGAATTTTACAAATATTTGCTTGCATCCATTTATCAATACTTTTGACAATGATAGAGCCATATCCTCTTTTATTATCCCTCTTTGTTATGTAGGTACTATTCATTTTATGTATTATTTTTATAATTACCCCCTTGCCGTCCCAAAAATTGCATCTTTTTATCCATGGAACCCAAAGAAAACATATTATAACCTCAATTTCAACACTACTAAAAGGAATATACTTATTGTAGGAACATGGGGAACTATACAAGATGAAAAAGAAAAATGGCTATTACCTTACACAAAGAAATTTGAGAACAAAAAGACAATTAAATTAAGCTACTTTCATATGTTTATAGAATTTGCTTGGCTATCTCACTAGGCCTTAGTGAAATCCACAAGAAAGATTCAAGACTTATTCTCTACATTAGTAACACTAAAAAAAGGTCGCAAAACCATATCGAAGAAATTTGAAATCTTCATAGCAAATTTAAATACTTTAAACATTGCTCATTGATCCCAAAACACAATGGAACAATCAATTATATGGCTACTATGGCCATTGATTAACTAAGAGGTATGGTATTCACCATTTTGTTCTCTCACAACTTCCAAATCTAGATATAGAACCTTGTAGTCATAGAGGAAGAGGCCACCAATCAACTCTATAATGGACAAATATAACATCATGAGAAGCAAACAATCTCAACAAAGAATACATGTTATCTATTTTGTGCTTTCGAATTTCATTGTGTAAATCAAATCAAATTCAAAAGCCTAAAATAGATAGTTGTATGGATTATGAAAATTTGTTACTGTTAAAAGAATATATGGGCAACCAAAAAATCCAAAGCATTCTTCAATACATTTGAGGCCTTCTTAACAATTTACAAGACTTTGACAATTGTCCATCAACACCAAATATGCAATAAACCAATGGATTAGGTGACTAATATAGCCATCACTCACCTAAGAGGTCTAGTTAGTCATTATTATTTTTTCCCAATGCATCTCTTGATTTTGACTCAAGATATTATAACCTTGAAAGAAAAGGCTACAAATCAACATGATAATGGGTGAATATCACATCTAAAAAAGTGACTTGTCTATTTAAATCTATAACAATGGTAGGGACAAATGTATGTCACATCTTCACTACCATTTTCTCTTTCTAAATTCACACCATCTAGTCATTAATTGACCACACCAATGCCTACTAGTTTGCTTGAGTTTGATCCTAAAATCCACTAGTTTTTTCCAATCCACTTCTTTTGCCCCTTTCTCTTAATTTTCTCCCCCTTATGACGTCATCTAATGACCTTATGGCAAGACATGTTGTCAATTAGTGCCAAAACACTTAGTCATCGCAAAGTTGACCGACCCAACAGTGCAACCCAAGCAGTTACAGTGTAACCTGAGTAGTGGCAGTGTCGACTGAGCAGACGATGGTAATCAATNAATTTTCTCCCCCTTATGACGTCATCTAATGACCTTATGGCAAGACATGTTGTCAATTAGTGCCAAAACACTTAGTCATCACAAAGTTGACCGACCCAACAGTGCAACCCAAGCAGTTACAGTGTAACCTGAGTAGTGGCAGTGTCGACTGAGCAGACGATGGTAATCAATATGACCCGAGTACACAGTGTTGCCCGAGTGCCAGTATATTACCCGAGTGGATTACTGGACCCGAGTAACAGTTTTGGGCTGACTTAACTTATATTGTTTGATATTAATTTATCTTATGGAAGCCGACTTATAGAATTATTTGATTTGAATAAGGTATAAATATAAAGTATTTTGTTTATCAATATGTGTGTTAAGAAGTGTGTGAATATGAAGTGGTAGATTGATTAAGAGGTTACAACAGTAGAAGGAACAACAGAGACTCATCCATCACAGTCAGGTGATTAGTTTATATCATTGGATCTTATTCAGCCAATCAGAGTTGCATAGAAGATCATCTACTGGTTCATCCTAACAGGTGCATTAACAAAATCCTCTAACAAGGTGGACTTAACAGTCCTTTACAAATCTCCTAATAGAGTTGCATACTTAATTGTATTGTACTAAATTTTTTCACAAGGTGGACCTAACAGTCTTTATTGCTCCTAATAGGGCAAGCCCTTAGAAGTGGTCAATTGTAAACTTTAACAGGCTAAATTTATACTGCAATAATAAATCTTGTGGGTACCATCCCCACCCTAGTTTTACTTTCTATTTGAAATTTTTTTGGGTAACCAAATCTTGTGTCAAGTGTTGTGGATGTTTATTACTTTTCCATTTCATGCATGCAATCAAATTAGATAATCTAATAAAGGATTAAAGATATCAAGTTTTATTGGTTCCTGACCATCATTCTCCTCCTCACAACTCCATAATCCCTTTGAGAATGCACACCTTGAAACCTTAACAAATTGGTACTTCCTTTATACCCTTGCCTCGTTCCATAATATCAAAGATCCCACTCATTTATTGAAATACCCACTTATATTGTTATACAAATCAACGCCTCTTTTAAATTCTCTTTCTTAGATCTATTTTGCACTTCTTTTCACAATTTCCTTATATCAAGAAGTTTGTCTTAAGGATGCAATTTTTGTTTGATACATAATGCTAATTTTTTCTTGACACATAGTATCCATAAATTAAATAAAAAATAATATTCCATGTAAAAGCACTAACAAATACTTACGTTGACATCAATAGCCCTGATTACCAAAATAAGGAAAAATAAACTAGAAATTTATATTATTTAATTGAAATGATGTCTTACTTACAAACTAAAGCGTAGAAGAAATGGATTCAACTAAAAATGAATTTGGACCTTTTTGAAGTAGACAGTGATAATATTTCCATTTTCAAAATCGGCAAGCATAATAAAACTCACCGCATCTCCCTATTCTTGAAATTCCACCTTTTACTATTTGTCCTCCTAAATTCATTTTACAAGGGCATAAAACTTCATGGTTAGATCCGCACTCCATAATGTCATTCCATAAATCCCATTATTTCAATAATTCTGTTTTAGATATTTGTGGTTGTTTGCTAGATCAAATTCATATCACTCAATTATGATTAAGTGTTTCAATTGTACGTAAATTGGACAAACAATGCAGGGACAATACCATGATTATAAATAGGACTACATACTACAAAGCCACTCACACCAAGGCATACACAGACTAATGGTTTATTCTTGAAGAAAGAGGAAACAGATAAAGTACCAAAATCAAGGCAAAATAAAATACTGAAAACCAAAGTTGCGCAAGTGAAGATAAATCTACAACTCTTGGTTCAAATAGTAGGACACCTTCCCATTGGCTGTTTGGCCTTGTGGACACAATTAAAAAAATTCATTCATCCCAATAAGATAAGTTTCTCCCCAAGAGCTCAATCTAACACTTAATATTATTAACAATGATTTGTACCTTTCTCAAACCAGTTGAAACTCCTCTAAACTTTCCACATAAGAGGTTTAGAATTAGGTCTTGAAATGGAACCATCGTAATATTCCAAGGCAACCATTTTATCTTCCCACATATTAGAGCTCCTCAATGCTTTCCATAGACAACTCATCATCTCCGTGATGTTCATCACGGTTGCAAAAAATTTAAATTGACCCTTCTCTCAGAAATAATTAAATTTGCCCAGGAAATAGAATATTTTAACAAAGAGAGATTTATAATCCGTATGTTAAGAGTGTTCTCTCCCAAATTGCTCCATAGTTGTGATGAAACAATCTGAAAAGATGTAAGCTATAAATTCCAGCAACCTTGCTGATCAACATGAAATTATTCTTAAGCAGTCAATGGTATGCTAACCCTGAAAAAATATGCATGCAAATTGCAAAATATATCATGGATTATGTGGAAATAACTCCTGCAAAATGCCAGGTCTCTTGTACAGAGACCTCAACTGAAGCAAAACATCCAACATGTCTAGTAAAGCACCTCGTACAAGCCATACGCTTCATTGTCTCTGACAAAAATGCAAGCAATTTCAATGGAGTGGTCCTTATCCTCCTCCCATGGGTATGACTAAAGTTATCTTGATGCCTAAAAGTGCATCTGTATGAATGTGTTGAATCCAGAATTATAATTGAGGAATTATGTTTTGCAATCTATTTGTGTGGAATTTTCCTGAAAAATGGGATAACGATCTGTTTGTATGACCTGATGTTTATTCACCTTATTGATATCTTTGTATTTTTCTCTCCTGTCATGATATGTATGGAAGCATAATTTTATTAGCATTTCATATAAATTTGATATATAACCCTTTCCAGAAAAAAAAGAGAAGAATTTCGTGATGACCCTATTTTTAGCAGGTTGTGACAGTGACTTGGTCAGGTCATCATCACGACCCTCGTGAGCTGATGCAAGGTTTTGAGGGTCCCAACAGACAGACTTGCTATTTTTAGTAAGTTTAGACTTACTATTTTTAGTAAGTCAGTGGTCAGTTTCCACTTCTGACAGGGCAGTATCGGCAGTGGTCAGTTCCCCAGACAATATTCAGTTATGCAGTTCTTGGACTGGGTACTTACTATTTATAGTAAGTTTATTTTTGGCAGTTGCCATTTTTGGCAGGGCAGTGATGAGCATGTTGGTCAGTCAGTATAGCAGGTGTTGCAAGAATCGTCATCAAAATTATATTTGATAATTACTTGTATTAATTAATAACAATATGTTATTAATTAATAATAAGACTATTATTATAATAATAATACTTTATTATTATTATAATGTTTTGGAAGTTTATATTATGAAGAGCAGTTAATTGATGATGGTTTTTGGAAACTTTGGAGACCCAGGGATTATAAATACAGGCTCATTTGTGAAATAGAGGATCGGATAATTGTCAATTGCATTTTGATATGAATTTGGGAGAAGCCAAGGGTTTCTGATTTCAGTTAGCCATTGGAGAGCCTTAATTCTTCAGTGTTGCAACCATTTGAGGTGGTGAAATATCCACTGAATTTGGCGTTCAGGAGAGCTTCACTCTAGAGTTCTATTTGTGCTTAAAGTGAAAAAATAACATAAGGGTTTGAAGAACATTGAGGACTATCGAGTGCAGACCTGAAGATTCATCATTGGTAGCCATTAGTAATTGTTTTTTTAAAGTTTGTTCTTGCTGCTACAGTGCGCGTGAACAGTGCATGTGAACAGTGCGCATGAACAGTACGCATAAACAGTACCGTGCTACAGTACCCGCGCTACAGTATTTGTGCTTGATTTTGATCGCAACTTTCATCTTCGTCATTGGGCATCACTATTATTAGGTTCCTCTTGCAACTATTAGTAGTTAGCATTGTAAATCTTAGGCATATAATTTTGTTGTTGTGAGTGACAACTTAGAATCAGATTTGGCACTGCTATAGTCATTATTGTAAGCCAATTAATCTTGGCAAATTCATAGCAACATTGTACTTGAGAATGAATTCAATAAAAAAGATATATGTTGCATACCATTTGT
>MU226309.1:2086981-2123266 GCA_018584345.1 Thuja plicata
TTCACTCTGGAGTTCTATTTGTGCTTAAAGTGAAGGAATAACAGAAGGGTTTGAAGAATATTGAGGACTATCGAGTGCAGACCTGAAGATTCATCATTGGCAGCCATTAGTAATTGTTTTTTTAAAGCTTGTTCTTGCTGCTACAGTGCACGTGAACAGTGCGCATGAACAGTACCGCGCTACAGTACCTGCGCTACAGTATTTGTGCTTGATTTTGATCGCAACTTTTTTCTCCGTCATTGGACATCACTATTATCAGGTTCCTCTTGCAACTATTAGTAGTTAGCATTGTAATCTTAGGCATATAATTTTGCTGTTGTGAGTGATAACTTAGATTCAGATTTGGCATTGCTGTAGTCATTATTGTAAGCCAATTAATCTTGGCAAATTCATAGCAACATTGTACTTGGGAATGAATTCAATAAAGAAGAGATATGTTGCATACCATTTGTTTGACGAAATGTCTTTCTAATAGCATATATGATCAGCATAATAGTTGCATGCCAATGGTTTGTCAAAATGTCAGTTGGTTGTAGGTATGCATTCCATATCTAGTTTTCATGTATATGCATTGAAAATACCAAAAAGAACTACACCTGTATATTAGTTATTTGTAAGAGGTATTGTAAACATCTTTTGCATGCATTCTAAATTTCTTGGCATCATTCAAATTATATCAAACAATCTGAAACACAAAAATCAGAATAGAGAAAGGTAACATACAAAGTGTTTGACAATATTCCTTGAGCAAAAAAAACCAGTCTGTTTGGGCAAGGGATATTACAGTGGTATCAGAGCTTGCCTACAATAAACCACAGTTCAGTGTTTGTCAAAGTTAGAGCCACAAGGGGTTCTTACAAATTTCAATATCTTAAAATGAGATACAATTTAGCCTTATCCGTTGATAAGTATTATGGTCATGTTTCACCTGCTTTGTTTGCAGAGTGCTACTTTTCCTTATACATGGTGAGTCTTGTCTTATTTATTATGTACGCTCAAAAGAAAACTGTAGCAATACTCTAGGTTTTGAGTACTAGAGAAGTTGTATTATAGTAGATCCACAGGTTTTAAAATTGTGTTCTAGTCAATGTTTTTGAAAACATAATATAATATTTTGTGTCCAAACAGTTAAAGGTTCCTTCTCTTAGAGCCTGCCAGCAGTGTATAACTAAAATGTCTTATCAAGAACATTCATGTTGCCCTAAAGAAATTGATGGGATCCTCCAAATAATGTTGCATGCATGTATTTAAATATTGTAGAAAAAACATGACATTCCAATCGCCAAGGGAAAAGTGAAATCAGCTATACCAGTGCTTTTTAAGTATTAGCAGTCAAGACTCAAAATTGTTTGGGGACATCTAAAACATTTTGCTTTACTGTTTCCCATACTCTGCGCCCTTTTCCAATGTCTACTAATATTAGAAAATAAACAGCTAATAAAATTTTGAAATACCTCTTTTGTGGATACATAATAATCCCAACCTACTAGTTTATAAATTAAATCCCACCTCATAGCTATCATAGGATGAGAATTGAGAACTCTAAAATACAATTTGCAATGGAAATACGTGGCCTATCTACAACACATTTAGTTCTTTATATAAGCGTGGTATTGCATTTTTGCAAATAAGTAGGTAAGAATAGGATATTGAAAGGTTGATTCTCATTCCTTTATTGCATGATACAGTGCCTTAAAAACTGTAATTTGATACAACCTCACATCACTGACACCAATGCTTTAAAAAAAGCATATTTATTCTCCCCTTTACACACTGCCACCATTTGAAGCTGCAAGGGGTTAGAAGTCAACGAAGCTTAAATGAGCAGAATAAGAAAAAAAGAAAATTAATGTGAATCAGTGCACTAACATTTATAGCATTCCTTACTCGAAGTAAATGACTAGAAGTTTTACTTTTCTTATAATACATCTCACAAAACTTCTGATAATTTGAGTTCAGTATCTGGCCTGCCAAAGGAGATGACTTCAATATCAGTCTTTCTTCTATACAATCCTCAATTAGTATGTACATTGGCCATTCCAAATGTACTTTCAGCTTATCAAAAATTCACACTCATGTAGACGGGTGAAAATCTCCTCATAACCGGGCCTATCATCTGCATCAGCCCAGCAGTCTGGGAATCGATCGAAGGAAAGAAGATAAGGACCACACCAAAAAAATATAAAGATTTGAGTACATCATACACTCAATGTGTACCTGATATCAACTTGCCAATAGGGCCTTCAGGTATGTCCAACCGTGCACCACTGTGGGCAACATCATAAACTACCTGATAAAAGCATTCGAAAGGAAATTAGATAACTAATAACACCAATATAACATTGATTTCAGATGAGTATCTAAATTGGCTTTGCTCTATAAGAAATTCCATGTCTCAAATATGATATTTAAATGATACTGTAGCAACAATCTTTATGTGCAATAAGTACAGATGGAATATAAAATAGTCTTCTACTCATTGACATGAAAAATAATGGAAAGACACTGAAAACCCAGGCCTTTAAATGAAAAGATGTAATATTACATCACTTACCTGCATTGGCTGCACACCTTCCCACGGACGTTTTAATGTACACAACTCCCACATTATCACCCCTAGACTAAATATGTCACACTTGTATGTAAATGGCTCATTCCTCAGAAGTTCTGGGGCCATCCACTCAGGAGTTCCAGCAGCTACTGTATCCCTCAAGGGAAGATTTGTCATGATCCGTGAAAGGCCGAAGTCACAGATTTTGACTGTCAAGTGTTTGTCAACCAGGCAATTTGCACTTTTCAGATCTCGGTGCACTATGTTCATTCGCTGTATGCACATCATGCCCCTTTAAAAATTTAAGATGGAGGTGGCCATATGTTAGAAATTTTAGAATCACATCAAGACAAAAATGTGGAAGTTAGTTCAAGGTAGTGAATCGCTAAAAGGAACTGAAACCAACATTGAAACAAATCTAGCAAGATCATATAAGGAAAAAAACACCATACGCAGTCAACATGACAACTTTGTACTGAAAAATAAAAGAGTATGCAGGCATGCTCTTCATGTATCACATGCATGAGAGAAACATTCATAGAATCAGAGCAAACTTTGACGTAGGATGCACTCACAAGCATAAACATACATACATACAGTTGTGTAAGTGCTTCCAAAAAATAAATGACATCTTGTAATTATCTTACTGTAGAGCATTGGACCAAGGTATTTTCCATTCACAATTTAAGGTTCTCATATTTGCAGCTAAAATGCCTAAAAGCCATTATATCCATCCTTTTTAAAACAAGCTGCCTTTTACTGAAGAATCAGCTCATAACACTTATAAGTCAGCAAAAAAAATGCAATGAAGTGCCTGTTACTTGCCCTAATGTTGGAAGTAAACTTTCCGTAGGTATTTTTATGTATAATGAAGAAGATTCAAATTCTTAAATCTGCATCATTTTACGGAATACTATACATCACATGGATTCATGCAAAATGGAAGATCCTCAAAGTAACATATTATGAAAGACGTCCCATGACAGAAATATATACATGATAGTCACATTTTGTTGCCTGTTTTTTTCCCTTGCATAAGAAAATGACATGACAACTTTCCACCTGCAAAGTCAAGTCGGGACAAATCATGTAGTATGCAGATGAGAAGATCTGTTGGCGTGAGTTTGAAATTAGCATGAATGACATATCTTTGCCCATGGGTGCATCCTATCTACAAACATAACTTAGAACAAACATTCCAAGAGAACTTGCTCGTATAATCCTTGGGGCAATATCATCTCAACATAGGATCATTTTTATTGGCTCAAATATAAGTCACAATTCTAAATTGCCCCAATTTCCTCACTTTCCCTGTTTACCGCTACGGGGTAAAGAGAACTAATGCATAACAGAGAATGTAGTATAATGGAAATAACACAATATCAGAGAACTGTCAATGCTTTCATTAATGCCATATAAGTTCATACACATAATAACGATACCTGATACCATCGAGAGAGTACAATATAAAGACCCGAGGGGGTGCGAGGCCAACCGCTGCAACCCATATAACTACCTATCTCTCGGTTACACTAACAACTTTAACAACAAAACATACTAACAGTACGTTTTACCCGACAACATCATCCCCCCCCCAAAAAAAGTCATCTGTTGACAACACAACAAAATTGGGAATGATGACAGTACAAATAGACAGGAATTCAAGAAGTAGAAGGGGGTTGAGAGGGCGTCCCTGAAGATGTAGATATGGCCATCCTAGCTCTCAGCTCGTGCACCTGCTCAGTCCTGTGGCACAAGTCTCTCTCAGCAAGTAGCTCCCTTTCTTGAGCACTCTTTACCATAAACTTTGCTTCTAAAATCTTCTTATTCTTTTTATCCACCTCCAGAGTAGAGGCAAGCCGACTCTCCAATACTGCTATCTGGTCCCGGTCCTCGGCATGCTGGGCCTCAAGAGAAACCACAAGCTCCTGCTGACGGGCAATCTCCTCCGCTAACCCCTGCAGTCTAGTGGTGAGCTCCTCCCTTGCTGCTATAGTGACTCCTTGCTCAGGCTCAGCCACTACTCCGTGGTGCTCTGCTCTGCACAGCTCATAGTACAACTCTCTAAACCTCTGCTCCACCGGGCAGAGTAAAGTATGGATCCGACTCTCCCCAACAAGTATCCCAACCTGCCAGTCTACCAACATCTCTAGTGTCTCCGTAGGAGGCCATCCCTTATGCACAAAGCATCGCTCAAACTCCTCTACACAGTGGCCTGTAGCAATTGCCATCAACCGAGCTGCTGCTGCCTCGGCCTCCCCCAAAGCCCGTGCCTCTGCTGAAGTCGCAAGTCGTCGTACACCAGCCTCAACATCCCTCACAAAATACTCGATATCAAACATCCTCCCAGTACTGTCCAATGCCATCTGACACAATGGCGGTGGCTGTGGAGTTGTGCTGCGTAACTCATCACTCTGCATAGTAGCCTCCTCCCAAGAAACATCCTCTCCACCTTCAACAACCACATCCTCCGTCCGAGGGAAACCTAGTGCTATGCCCAACTCAGTGGGATCCACATCCAAATCAACAATCTCTGTGGATGGAATGAGTTTGATCTCAAATAAGGATGTAAATAAGAAATAAAATGATTTGATGATGTCGAATGGAATGAGTTTGATCTCCATCTTATATCTTAAGATTGAAGGGATTGCACCTCTTAATTGTTGAAGAGACATATCTCTTACAAATCGGGACTCTTCATAACATAAACAAATCGATTTGTTATACAAATCGTGTCTCTTCATGGTATTGATTATTATGCCAATCGCTGCCTTTCCTGATTAATGATCATTTGCCATCCTTTGATTGCTGTCATCATAATCATTTAATTGTTATCTCTTAATCACTTCTTAGTTATAAGGTCACTGTCTTTCTGATAGTTATGACTAATCATGACTAATCATTTGATTAGTCAAATTCTTCCTTAAATCGATATTCTTTGGTTTGTGATATGTAGCGATACTTGATGATAATCAGATGCTATCATGTCAATACTCATGATCATCTTTATGGTTTGTAATCTCAGATCTGTGTATAACTAAAATTTATTCATTAGTCACTATATTATGTCCTAATCATCCTTATCGATCCTTCTCATGCATCGACAATATCTTGATTTGGGAATCCAAGCAATCGGATGTTTATCATACCTCCCTATATTGGATATCAATGAGAACTTGCTTTCATATATGGTCGATTTACTCAATGCTTGCTGGCTACCAATTCTATTTAATCAATGTTTATATGATTAGTCCACTGATTGCTGTTCCATGATAAAGCGTATTTACCCGTCATATAGGAGTGGATAGAAGCGAGATGACTCCACTGAAAAAGTGCAATACTTTATTGAGCATTGCCAATGGTTGAACATGGCTACTGAAGCATTTGGAGGAGCAAGATGACTGAATCATTTAGAGAGTTTGTTTCTTCAATTGAGAAGTAGAAAGTTGAAAGTTCAAGTCTGTGTTTCCTAACCCTCAGCCCAGTCTGCCTGAATAAAATTTCTTGACTGGGTATGAAGGCCAATTCAGCTCAATGATGGCAAATTTAGTATAGTACAGCATTAATTTTGTTTGCAAAAGTGAAAAGATGCTTACTGGTAAGTGGTATGCGTCCATTTACATATCCACTGGGCTTCGATGACTCACCAGTTTAAAACAATGATCCCTGTGATGTTGCACTTGTGGACTATAAACTGACTACAATAAAAGTTCATAGTTTATCTATGGTAAGAATTTATGTAGTTTCCATGAAATCCACTCGTGTAGATTTGTAATCAACTTTTCTCTTGCATACCTATATTGTTTATGCTACTTTACATATCTAAGTATTATTCTTACATTTCTTTTTGGATTACAAATTATAAGATTGACATAGATCTATCTACTCAATCAAGGCAGGCATTGAAGTTGATATAATTTCTTATTCCATTTTTTTTGGTAAGTTGTGGGGTGTGGGCCCACTCCCATAAAACATAGGTATTGAAAGGGAAAAAGCTTCAGACGCAAAACCAGGGAGCGGAGAAAACGAAAAGTAGGGAACAATACATAAGGAAACTGAAACATAAGACCTGCTATCCCATACAAGGGACCAACTCAAGCACTCAAATCAACACATCCATAGATCAACCATTCTTCTGTTTTCGCCTACTCTTGGTGAAGAGCACCTCAATTGTCCATTGTGTACCTTCACCAATAGAATCCAAAGCTTCCATCTGCAGTTTCTCTCCTTCAGACTTTCTACCCCTACGCTTAATGCTCTTGGGAATGTTTAGTTCTGAAATATTGCTAGCAGTCTGAGAAATAGTGCAAATGTCCAAGCAAGCCAGTTCATCAACCTTGTCTAGATGATGATAATGATCATCAGCAAGAGCAAATCAAAGCTTTTCATCTTTAGAGGCTAGGGTATCCTCAAAATCAGAGTCCAACTGATCCTATTGTTTGAAATCAACCACAGCCTCAACCTCACCAGCACGAGAAACACAACTATCGGAACCAATGCCTGCAGTCTCAAAATCAGGGGGAGATGGAGAACGATGATACACATAAACCCCATGATTTCTCCAAATAAAATCAGCATTAGGAATGCCCTTATTGCAGACCCAATGCTTGAGATTAGTTGCACGTAGTCCTTTGGCAGATTTAGCATGGCATTTAGCAATCTTGTGTCCAAACTGGTTGCATCTGAAACAACGCTTCGGAAACCCTTCAAAGTTCAAATATTGCAGCCATGAACCCCATGAAGAATTGATATGAACCACATGGGATAAGGCTTAGAAAAAATCTATCATCACACATACTCTGGTGAATCGCCTCGGAGCCAAAGAAAAATCATCCTCCATTTTGATGAAAGAGCCAACATGATTGATAAGGGATTCAATTAGCCTCACATTTCTCATCAGCAAAGGTAAATTGTAGAGTCTGATCCAAGTGGGTATGACAGTCATGCGAGCACTTGCAGGATCAAAGAAAGGGGACCAAGGAACCACAAAGAAATCAGATCTACAACAAACCCAAGGTCCATTATACAACACAAACCTGCAATCCTCAACAGAGAGAAAGGCAACTAGAAAAAACCATGATCTAACAACTCCACCTTGGGAGTCGGCAAGTTGCCCCGAACGCCCTTACTCCAAGCAACAAACTCCTCTACAGACGACCTTTTTCCCACAGCTTTGAAAACCTGATGTCCGAAGAGGCCTTTGAAATGTGATCATTTGATAGGTGTAAAACAACTGGCTCGACGACCAGATTAACTACAGAATCACCTAGAAACAAACCAGGGGTAGAGTTTGTAAAAGCTGAAGGGTGTGGAGGATTTGGGGCATGAAGATGTTTCATCAAACTCTACAAGCGGGCTTTCCCGTTGGCCAAAAAGCCCTAGATCAAACGCGGGATTTCTTTTGAGAGTTAGGTCCTTGTAGAAAGAGTAGCAAGTATGAAAGTCACCACATTTATACAACACCTGACCCATAGTCGCTTAAGGAGACTGAAGGCCCTATTAAAACGACTTCTCTGCTCCAACCACATCATCAGAAAGCTCCTCCTTGCTGCCATAATCATGCACCTTATTTTTCCACCACTACCCATGCTTCACACCTTCGCTCCAACAAATGCCTGCTCCAATCATCCAAAGGCAGTCTGTGATCTTCCTTGTACATCCAAGCCTTGTTGCACCTCCCAAGCTTGTGAACCTTACTCCTCTGCTTCCTTTTCTCCGTTCACTCCTTCGCTCCTACTTGCTTGTGTGCTGATTCACACATTGTGCTTCCTTTTCTTATGCCAATTTTCGATGGCTATATGTGGTGTAAATTCGGGAGCAACAAATGTATCAGTGACGACGACAATTGTTGGAAAATTTGATGTAAAAAAGGTACAACCTAAACAGCCACAGGAGAAACCAAGTTTTAAGGAAAAGTCAAAGAAGCAAAACACAAACTTGCAGAACGCAAGGAACAACAAAAGGAAAACAAGAAAAAAAACATGGTACCAAATGCAGCAGAAAAGTGATTATTCAAATAGTAACAGCAGAAGACTGGTGAAAATAAGAGGATAAAATTATAATTGATTTTGTGTTTTTACTTAAAGGTAGGTTATGTTTAGAGTATTAATATATTTAAATTAAAAGGATGATCAGATCATTGTTAGTATATAGAAAAGAGATTTTTGAGGAAAAGATGAACAAGAAAGTTAAGTTTTCGTAAGCTAATTAGTATGGTGCTGAGACAAAATAGGATCTAGAATATTATTTTATTTAATAATAAAAAGTCAAATTTAATCGAAAACAAGTTTGAATGGCTTTAAGATCTTTTGGATGATTTTATGGTTTTCATTTCTTGAGGTCTTAAGTACTGCCTTTGTTTTCATAAAAATTTCTCAACAGTAGCATCAAAGCCATTTCTATTAGTGCAAGTGTTTATGAGTGCAGATGGGAATTACAATAGACAAGTTTAGATCTGAAGCTCCCTCACAAGAGTTCAAGATAATGATAAGAGAAAATCTGAGCTTTGTTTGGCTTTCTTAATTGTCAGCTAACAATGGTAGAATGCAAATTCCACAATTTAAAGGTAATAATTTTTATCATCGAAGAGATTAGCCGAAAAGTATACTAATTTGGAAAGAAGTATGGGATATAGTAGCAAATAGGTATGAGGAACCTCGAAATTGAAATAAATTGAATTCAAAAGATAAGATGGATAGTAAAGAAGACGAAAAAATGATGCTCAAACATTTTCCCATATTCAGAGTGCAATTGATCCAAATATTTATCCAAGAATTGCAGGTTGTGAGATGTCAAAAGAAGCATCGACAGCTTTAGAGAGTTCATATTCAGGTATAGATAAAGAACTGGTTGCAAAGCTTCAAACCCTACAAATGAATTTTGGGAATTTAAGAATGAAAATTAATAAAGAATAGTTGAAGATTATTGTATTAGAGTAAAATATGCACAAGATGAGAACATATGGTGATGCAGTGAAAGATGTGCTTATGAAGAAGATCTTGAGATCTCAAACACTGAAGTGGATGCAAATTGCTATTATCTTAGATAAGAGCAAATATTTAAATACATTAACGATTGAAGAGTCGATTGAATCATTACATACCCATGAAGAGAAGGTAAAGCGCGTGGGTGGTCCACATCAAGCATTTATGTCTAAGGAAAAAGTCAATTATAATCAAGGACCAAGTACTATTTTTCTCAAGACAGCAAGGGGGAGAACTCATATCAAGGATTTGGTTCTGATTCAAGAGGAAGAGGGAAAAGTGGAGGTCATGGTTTCTCAAGAGGCTGTAGATTTCTTGTTCTCACAGGCTGGGAGGTTTATTAGCCCTGATACTGTTGTCTTCAATTTTGCATTCGCAAAATTGGACAATCCTATGGAACATTTTAGTCGACATTTCGATTAAATGATATGGCTTTAAGTTTTAGGCATGTTTGTAAATAAAAGTCTTTTATTTTCTTATAGCTTTAGTCGTTTTTTTTTGTATTTATTTGTTTATTTCTTTTTATTTTCTTTATTTTATTTTTATTTTTGTTAAATTTAATTTAATATATTACATATAATATTATGTGTAAATAGAAATGTAACGATGTTTTAAATTTAATTTGTCATTGCAAGATCAATTATATATAATATTTTGCGTAGTATATTATATTAAAATCCCGTCTTATGTTTAAAAAGAGTGGGGTGTCGACTTTTACATCTTTTAATAAACTTGAATTAAATTTATAAGACCCGATGTGTAAGCCTTTATCGACGTTTATAATACAAGTTTTATAAACTTGTAATTGAACATTGCTAAGTGCGAAATAAGCCTGGATGGCGATTTTCCAAGTGATTGAACGTTTTAATACATGCTTTGATTTTCCCAAAATACGTCATTAGCGGTGATTTTAGTTGTTAAATCATTCTAAGATCTCATCATTGCTATTAGAAGCCCGTTTTAACTCAACGTTTTTCCTAGAAGTTTCGCATCTTATATAAGCGTAGCGATATGTAAAAGCTTTCTTAAAGCTCGCTATAATTTATAAAAGCATCGTCTTCATGTGCAAATGATTTTCTAAAACCTATCGACAGTTTAAGGGGCATATTATATGATGCATGTCTCCTTGCAACCCGTCAGCAGTTATATCAGTGAGGGCGTCGATTTTCATAGGGAATGCATCCCAAAGAACCACGTGGTGACTACCTCATTGCTAGCTGGTGTTCATAAGGCTAGGCGACGCTTTTGAGGGCATTGCCATATGACAAAGCTTATGTATGAAAATCTCACGATATGTAAGAGCTTTCTCAAAACCAGTCAAGTGTTATAGGCATTTTATTCTTGTCATGCCTTATGAAAAGTCGGTGAGTGTGGATTTAGGGCTGCGGTTTGGGATTTTAAACCCGTCCAACACTTCATCATATGCAACACTCACTTCAAAATCCGTCCAGGGCATAAAACACGATTTTTGGAGGAATGACGTTTTAAAACTTGCAGCGACTTCCATAGGACTCAGTCAACACTTGCATCGTGGCTTCTAGAATCATTGCAAACATCATTATTGGCTTGTTGTCGAATTCGAGCTGCAATTATCTAGCATATGTTTATCTTTACAAATTGCCATCTGTCTTAGAATCCCGAGATTAATGGTGAATGCATTAAGAGGGAGTGGTGTTTTACTTCAACTAGAACTCTTCCAGTAAGCTAAAAACGTATTGTGGTTTCTGTGATTCTCATGATTGGGTTGCGATCTGATATTTTCTTTCCTACTGGTAGAAGTTGTACATGAGACATGTTGACAAGTTTGTGAAGATTTCGAGGCTATAGAGAAATGTCAAGGAATAGCACAAGGGCAAGAGAATACATCTTTTGGCTTAAGCTACAAAATATCAAGGATAATGGTCAGGAATCAGTAGCGTGATAGATTTTTCATCATCACAGAGGGGTTTTCATGGCACCTTACATAGACAGCAGATCAAGGACTTGTTATGGAAGCTGGAATAGAAGTGGTAGATTTAATATTAACAACCAGTCATGGTGGAGCAACTGTCCATAGCAAGAGTGCAGTTCCAGGATCAGAGAGAGTGAACAGCTATAAGGGCTTTACAAAGATTCATCTCAGTTGAAGTCAAAAGGGCACCAAAGGTCATCATGGCAGGGTTCTTTTAAGTTTTTAACATTATAATGGCAAAAGACACACATCTCTTAAAAACAGCAGTTAAAGATGGGTTTCTCATAAGTGGATGGCAAGTAAGGAAAGCAATGATGAAGGATTTTCATAATAGGACAGCAAAACAAATAAAGGTTCAAGGTTAACAATACTATGAAAGGTGGAGAATTGCACTGAATTTTATCATACAATTTGGAGTCTTAACCATACAAAGGTAATGAAGAGATGGACAAAGGGGATAGAAATCTCTAGGGCATGTATTGTATCAACTGGTCCTGCAAGGAACCCATGCGGCATCAGCACTTCCTTAAAAATCTTGTGTATTGCATAAGAGATAAATTGCAAATCTAAAGCTATGCTGATTTACAAATAAGTATGCTTGGGTTGCATTGATCTCCAAATTTCCAATGTGATCTTCCATAGGCTTCAAGAGAGATTTTACAAATCTCAAATGAAAAGGTTCTTCCCCTAAAGCTGCAAGGAATTAGTCTTTCCCCTCAAATGTTGCAATTTTGTGTGGCAAGTTGAAGAGATGCAAGTTCTTCCCACACACAAAAAAAAAGCTCGAGTTCACTTGTAGATGGAGTTAAAAACCCCGTCCGTAGGCTTGTCTTGCATAAAAAGACCAAATGCTTCCCTGTATGCAAAATGTGATGAAAAACCCACCTTTTTCCACATTTACATGTCAAAAGACAAAAGTAAACCACCAACATGCTGCAAGATGCAACAAAAAAGCCCATCTTTTCATATTCTCAATGATGAAAAGACAAGTGTGAGACTTCCAATATGATAAGTAGCCAAAAGCCCACTTTTCACTTTCATCTTCATATGCATTTGTTTCTAAGAAGTCCACCATGCACATGGCGTGTCCGTTCATGATCTGCAAATGATTCCAAAAATCCCACCTTGCATATTAAACATTCGCTCATGCATATGTGCGTCAATGTATATATGCACTTAATAAACTCAAAGCTTGTTGTTCATTCATATGCAATGCTACAGAAAAACCTCGTTCTTCATCTTTCTTCCACACACTTGTAAGATGTATCAAAGTTTGTTCTACCCCTCAAGGATGCAAGTTCTTGTTGCAAGTTGAAGAAAGATATTCTCATGTTTTTCCCATGATGCAAGGATACAAAGCAAGAGCAACCACACGATGGAGCCCGACAGGGAGGTGGAAAGTGTGAAATGATTGCAGGCATAGAATGTTTTCAAAACTGAAATTGAAAGACACAAAGATGCCTCTCAGTGATCACCATTATGATGTAGAGCAATATGCAGATTCATTTTCCAGTTCGAGATGCTTTCACCAAACTAGAACACATCAATCATTGGACATCATGTAGCAGCATGAAGACCAAAAAGGATGATGTAAAAGCGTTCTCATGTAATCATGCTGCCAGAACATTAGGTCCTGCAGCGTTGAATAAATCAAAGTTAGTTAGTTGTTGATAAGCTTTGAATAGGTCAAAGTTAGTTGGTTAGAGATAAGGATTGAATAAATCAAAGTGGTTAAGGGTTTCCCCTTTCTTCTCCACTTTCCTCTCTCCTCTTTTCCTATATAAAGGAGGGAGCTCATTGTAAATATTCATCTTTTGTTGTGCGCAAGTAAACTATAGGCAAAACTCTTGAGTTTTGAAGACTTTGTGTTTCATTGTAAAAGAGTTAAGCATTTGAATAAAGGAATAGAGATTAACAAAATTTGTGTTGTTGTCATGAAAATTAATGGATGTATTCTTATGTTGCATTCATTGATCGTTTTTCAGATTAAATAGTTTTCTTGTTTATATCATCGAAAAACCTTTAATCCAAGTTTTCTTAAGACTTTGTGCTTCAGAAGATCGGGGTTACTATAGAAAGTAGTGGCTGCAATATTCCAAGGACTGAAGACTTTGGGCTTCAGTATTGGGAGTTAGATAGATAGAGTACTTATTTGAAGTAAGGACAAGAGACTTTGAGCTCTTGTATCATTTCATCTTTAGATAAATTCACTGCTGTCTTAGTCGATTGTTCTTAAGTCAATCTCTGAGCCACCGGTATTACTGTTGCGAGGGGAACTATATTTGTTACAGTTCAGTTCTACTTGAAGCTACCTGCAGTAAGAAGGTAGCCTCCCCTATTGCTGAGAGGAGAGAGTAATCTCACACACTGCTGCCTAAAAGATACATTTTGCCAAGTTGTAGTCTTAGTAATTTGCAAAATATTTAGCCAACAGATACCACTTTTAATGTCCCCTTTTATTAGAACTTATAAAATACGGACAATTACTTGGCAAAGATCAATTGCAAGAGACTTCTTTCGTCTAAGTCTCAAATACAGTAGGATAATAATCTATGATATCACTTCTAAATGTTTATGCCATACAATTGATAGGATATATGAGACAATATCACTGTTATCTTTGATTCCATCAATTTGATTTACCTCTGACTGGGCGTGCAAGAGTGCACTAGATCACCTCATTGTCGCCTTTCATAATACAACTTCACCTTCAACCCATTCACAGCTTCAGGAATCTCTAGTTCGTTGAGCGTCCACAACTTAACAACTCCATTTTCTCCAACTTCTCGAACCTTGTAGGGACCCAGCCATTTGACTTTAAACTTGCCAGACTTAATTTAATTTTTCCCATTGTACATCAGAACTAGTTGCCTAGGTTGAAACCTCATCTTCCTTAGATGCTTATTATGCCATGCCTTTTGCTGATGTTGCGCCACATCCATTGCCCATTGCGGCATCATCTGATGCTCATCCAACTTGTTCAAGGTATAGAGCCTTTCCCACAGACTCCATGTCACCTAATTTGTTTTCGATAGCTATCCTCAGACTTGGAACCATGAACTCGACAGGAACCACCGCTTCCTATCCGAACAATAATTGGAATGGTGTTAGGCCGCTCGTTACTTTGTATGTTGTGCAGTATGCCCAAAGTACCGATGCTAATTTCTCCTCCCTATTTGCCTCACTGGGTAAACTAGTTAAATGCAGAAAGTAAATACACAACACACAATAGATGTATGCCAGAGAACCAATTCTTCCATTAATCCATCAATCTCAAGTATACAAAAGATCACAGTAATATCAAATACCCGTAAACACCGTCATGCGTTACTCAAAGGTAGTCCATCTAGACCGAAGGGGTGCGACGCCAACCGTCATAATCGTACCCCAACTACCTATCCTTCGGCCGACTAACTAAATACCAACTACACATAACAACATATCATTATTCCCGACAAGATCATCCCCCACAAAAAGAAGTCATCTCCAACTTACAACAAAATGGAGACAATGTATACAACTAAACATAACAAAATCACGACTGGGAAGAAGGGGGCTGAGGGAGCGTCCCTGAAGAGGTTGGCTGCACCACCGAAGAAGCCAAACGAGCTCGCAGTTCATAGACCTGTTGTGTCTTCGCCTGCAAGTCCCGCTCCGCAACCATCTGATGCTGCAAGGTTATCTTTACCATCATAGCTGCCTCCAGGAGCTCCTTCTCCTTCGTATCAGACTCCTGAGCCTGTGTCAGAATAAGGTGCAAGGCGCTCCTCTCTTCACTGGCTTCTGCCAACTGCTGCTTAAAAGAGGATTTCTCCTCAGCTAACAGTGCCTCCAAAGCTACCTTCTTTGTCATGATGACCTCCAACTGAACAACCATCTCATCTCTCTCTACTGCCCAAGCTGCCTACTGGCTAGCCAACTCTTGTGTACGGTGAGCCAAGGCTCCCTCACTGTGTCCAACTGGGTAGCCATCTCCTCCCGAGGTCTCTGTGCGACCTCTCAGGCAGCCTCATGCCTTGTGGAAATATACTCCATACGCCTCAGGGTATAATAGCCCTCCCTGAAGGCCTTCTCTATCTGTCGGACAAGAGTCTCCACTCTGCTCTCCACTACTGGTTCACCGACGACCCAAGCATTCAACATCGCCATAGTCTTTGTGGCTGGCCATCCGCCCAACTCAAAAGAAGTTGCAAAGACTGTGGGGCAACCAAGCCTCAAAAATGCCAGTAACCACTCCAAGTCCTCAATAACAATCTCCTGAGCCCGAAGCTAGGCGAAAGCCACTACTTGACATCCTCATGCAACTATGTCTGCTAAGTATGCCTCAATCACCTGCCCGACTGTCTCCCTTTTAGGCTTCGAAGGTGCTATGAGCTCCTCATGCACAGGCAACCCCTCCGGAATAGTCTGCTACCACTGCACGATCCTTGGTTAAGTGCTGGTGCCCCACAAGTGAGGCCTTTGCCTCCAAATCTACGACTTGCCAAAGTACATCCTGTTGGGGAGAGAGAAATGCAACTCCTACTGGTGCCAAGGGTGTCATCTGGAAGCGCCTATTGAGCCAAGTGCTCATAGCAGCGATGGAAGAAGGCTCACCCGCTACTGCCTGTGGATCCCTCAATAACACTGCGTCTATCGTGACAACTGCATCTGTCCTGACCACATCTAGATGAACCTGGCCCTCCCTCTCCTGGAGAGGCGCCTCATCACCAGCCTGCACCAACTCACTTCCAGGCATATCTCCACCATCCAATACCTCGACTCCTCACCCAGTGACTACCTCAGAAGATCCCACAGCTACCTCCACCGAAGGCAATGCCTATACCTCCGGTACGACTGATGGTGTCATGGTCATGGGTGTCCGCATCTGACCAAAAGCAGGAATGGCGGCCGTGGGCCCCAATCCCCCTATTGCCTTAGGCGCCAACTGTGCTGTCGTCGACAAGACAAGTCTTGCAAACAGGACTGGCATGGTTGTGATTGCTGGACTAGCGTCTACAGACTCCACTACCTCGTCCTCCATCATCTAGCTATCACCATCTCCCGAGTAACCAGAGGTCTCTGAGGTAGCCTCCTGACCACTATCTATGTCTTCGGGCTTCGACTCCGAAATCATCTGGCGTCGCCGCTTTTACCATGTGGGTGCAATCTTGGTATCCAAATACTTCCAATAGAAGATGGGTGGCTCGCCAGGCGCTAAGGTGTCTTAAGGCCTCATTTCCAACTTCTCAGTCAAAATTTGTGCTCGTGTGGCCTCCAGAAACAACCCAATAGAGTATTGTGGCATTTGAAATGTCCGATGCTGCAAAGACATAAATTCATACATATGCTCTACCAGCACTAAAGCCCAATTATACACGGTGTCGTTCATGAAGCCGTTCATCAAAATGATCTGGGGGAGAGCAATGTTCGAAGCGCGGCTAGACCCTGTCAACCTACTCTTTACCACATGCATGATGTATCGCCATGGTCCTTCGGCATCGAAGGCTCTCTTCATTCCTTGACCCTTAGAAGCCTTGGCCACCTCGTTCATCTCTGCAGGAGTGAGCATGTGGGACACCATTTTAATCCAATTTCTTTGGTATCCCTCGACATCTTCTTCAGCCTCATCTCTATCTTTTTCCCATTGGGGCTAGGTATACCAAATACTCTTGTGAAGTCTGCTACTGTGAATGAAACCGTTATCACCCTCTTGCGATACTCAAACGCGCTTGTCCTTGAGAAACTGTCAAATGTGTCAATCATAATCTGTAGAGGGCTCTCAAAGTTGTGGAAGCAAAAAATCAACATCTGAATGGCCCAATGGACACCCGCCTTCCTCAAACTGTCCTTCACCAAATTGGTGTCTGGGGTATCTTGCCACCATTTCCTACACTCGAGCCCAATTAACCCTTCAAATACCACAGTGTCATGTGTGACGACATTCTTCTAGGACACCATTTGTACTTTTGGTCTGAGCCTCTTCTTGCCGCTTGGGTTAGCATCCACATTGCCTGCAACTTTCACCCCCCAAGGTAAAACCCTTGCTAATTTATCCATACTCAAACTGCTTGCCTGCAACTGTGCCTTCCAATGTCGTTTTCCTACAGAATCCATAATAACGATTTTTCTCGTCTTTTTATGCAAAAACCCTCAATCAGTCAATAACTGTCGAAAGACAAAACCCTCAATCTATCAATAACTGTTGGGAAAAATTGATGCGAACAAAAATGATGCAGGTTTGTAGGCAATAAGGAACCCATGCGGCTTGTCCTTTGCTGTACCCCGCTTTCCTTCTCTCCAAATCTCTTCCTTATCCCTGCAGCCGGCTCCTATTTAATTTTTGGCATGTGTTGTTATATGGTTTCGCTCCACCACCCGCGGCTTTATCCTTATTTCTCTCTCCAAGGCTGCGGTTTGATTTTTGTTTTGTTTCCACGGGCTGCGGCATATATGAAACGGTGGTTCCACCGTTCAGTGGCTCCACCGACGGTGGTCCACTGTACGAACCTTCTCAAGCAATTTTTTTTTAATTTTTAATTTTTTAACCTAATTTAAGTCACCTGTGGCGCCTCTATTGTCGCCCTTCGCTCTTCCTGCTGCCTTTGCCTGTTGTTGTAAGGCTTTAATTTCGACCCATTGATCGCCTCTTGAATCTCCTTCCCATCCAGCGTCCACAACTTAATTGCATCATTGTCACACTTTCGAACTTGTGTATGGGCCGAGCAACTTCACCTTAAACTTTCCAGGCTTGATCTCGTTTTTCCCATTATACTTCAATACTAGTTGTCCTGGAGTAAAGTGCACCTGCTTGAGGTGCTTGTTGTGCCATGCTTTCCGCCTCAACTGTGCGACCTCCGTAGCGCACTGCGCCATCATTAGATGCTCGTCCAGTTTGTTTAGATTATACTGTCTTTCCCGCAGGCTTTACATATCACCCAGTCTATTCTTGATTGCTATCCTCAAGCTTGGCATCATGAATTCCACGGGAACAACTGCCTCCTGCCCGTACATCAATTGGAAGGGCGTTTATTCGGTGGTCACCTTGTACGTTGTTCGGTAATCCCATAGCACTGAGGATAATTTTTCTTCCCAGTCCTCTTGCTTGACCCCACACGACTCGACAACGAGTGACAAATCTTAAACTCTGTTGTGAGCAATCAAATGACATGATTCACAAAGTGACCTCCTTTGTCGCTGGTCAACTACATCGGGATGTCGTACCTTGTTATGATTTTCTCATATATAAATCTCGCCGTGTTAAAGGCTGAGTTGTCAAGTAAGGCTCGGGCCTCTACCTACTTCGTCATGTACTTGGTAGCCACCACAATATACCGACACCTCCGAGCCCTACTTACCTTCAAAGGTCCGATGAAGTCCAAGCACCATTATTCGAAGAGTTCCTATGCATGTGAAGGATTTAGGGGGCATGAAATCCCTCTTCAATGGTTTTCCAATCCTTTGACAAGTGTCACATCCCACGACCTACTCCATGGCGTCATTGTGCAACGTGGGCCAACACAATCCTGCTAACAACACCTTCCATGCCGTTGTGTCCGACCTCGTGTGTTCCCTTGCTGGCCCTTAATGTGCCTCTCTGAGAACAATTTCTTCCTCTTCTTCCATAACACACCGCCAGAGGACTTGGCCTGCTCCCATTTTGTAGAGTAATCCATAAATCAGTTAAAAAGTACGGATTCTCAATACCAACTTTCGTCGCTCGCTCAGTGGCATGTCCCTCACAAACTGTGAAGTGGATAGATACTCTTTGAGGCTCTTATACCATGATGGCAGGATTGCTATGTGGAACACGTGCGTTCGGAAAGTTGTCGTTCACTCCCTCTGAGGACTCTTTGGACTTAATCCGAGAGAGATAATCAGCAATTACATGGCTCTTTCTTGGTCTCACAATAATTGTTGCACCAAGGTTGTACCAATTACGAAATTTGAGGCATCCACATGAACGAGGAACTTTTTGTCCCAATTTGGATATGTCAGAATTGGTGCTCTAACCAACCTTGTCTTCAATACTTCAAAAGAGACACCTTGTTCCGTCCCCCACACATAGGGTTCCCCTTTCCGCGTCAACTTGTCGAGGGGATAAGAAACTTGGCCAAAGTTCTTTATAAACCACCGGTGATAGCCAATGTGGCCCAAAAACTTCACGACTGTGACGTCTGTCGGCGATTCCATCTCCATGATCACAGAGACCTTGTCAGGGTCTGTGTTTAGTCCGACCTTGCAACCTATGTGCCCCAACAACTTCCCTTGCGACACCATGAACCGACACTTCTTTGGGTTCAATGCCAACCTTGCCTTTCGACACCTCTCCATACAGTCCCCGAGAGCCCCATGCGTATCCTCCCCTCTGAAGATGGATCAATTGTCCAGAAAAGCCCTGAAATTCTCAGCCGAAATCTTATCGAAGATGTGGAGGATAATCCACTGGAAGGTCGCGGGTGCATTGCACAAACCGAAGGGCATCCGGTTGTAAGCGTGCACTCTGTCCTCCACCATGAAGGTTGTTTCAACTTGTCCTCCCAGATGGATATTTGGTTATATCTAGAAAAAATGTCCATGAACAAGTATATCTCGTGCCCAACGACCTCCTCCAAGATGGTATCTATGAATGGTATGGGAAACAGATCTTTAATGGTCATCGCGTTCAGGCACCTAAAGTCGACGCAGATTCTGATCTACTTGGCCTCCTTCAAAGAGATTACTATTGGGGACACCCATTGACTGTTTGCACTTTGAAGATGATCCCCGCCTCGAGCAAACGCTTGATCTCATCATTCACCCTTGCTGCGTAGTTTTTGTTCATTCTGTACGACCTCTTCCATACAGGCACGACTCTAAGTACCAAGAGGATATGGTGCAGGCATAGTTCCGATGGTAGGCCCTTGAGGTTTTTATAAGTCTATGCGAATACATCTTTGTATTCCATAAAAATCTTAAATGCGACGGCCTTCAAAATGGTGTTCTAGTTATCCCCTACATGTGTGTTCCGCGGGTTGGCCTCATCTCCAAGATTAGTGGCTTGCAAGGACGTTTCTTTATACTCCATGGGTCTTTCTACATCAAACTTGTGTGTCGGGGTTTCATTCACCCGGGCCTCCCCCTCCTTATATTCTTCATACTCTGGTAGGAACGCTTCCATGTTTGTTGCTTGCTCCACTTCCTCCACTTAAAGCATATAGCTATGGAATACTTCATAATATTCTATCTGCTAATGGAAGAGTCCATTCATCGACCTTGTCTCGTCCTCCGAACATTCCTCCATCTCCAAAACTCCTTAATCGTTGGGTTCCATGCGACTCCTCCCTTCGTCCATTCGACCACTCTTGCCATCAGACTTGTCCTCTAAGGAGGATGCAAGCTCCTTGCTCACCATCTGTGTCCAAAGGTCGATGACAAACGTCAAACCTCCCTTCTCCATTGTCAAGGTGTTCTATTTCTAGTTGTGTGCAACCCTTGCCGCCACAAGCCACCCTCTGCCAAGAATCGCATTGTACCCCTTCTTTTTGAGTGGGATCACAAAAAAGTCTAGCACGAAGGGTTGCGCGTCGATGGTCACTTGTTGCGCCATCAACATCCTGAGGGGTTTAATTCCTTGTTGATATGCTCCCAACAGGTTGAAAGTAGGAGGCCACAATGTTGGTTTCCCACGCTTCTTCCATGTTTCCTCTGGAAGGGCATTTACCCCTGATCCACCATCGACGAGGTATCTATCAGGAGGGTTCCCAAGATGCCCATCTTAACCATGGTTCAGTTTTTGTCAGTGTTCACCGCTAGCAACATGGGATCTATTGCGGACCCGCCGGGAACATCTATGCGTTGGGTGGTGTTGGCACTCGGTTGGGAGAGAGTGCCTAGCCAAGCTGTCCTCAGTTGGGGCATTGTGTGAAGGAGGTCTTGAACTCTTACAGATACCTCCATGTTTAACATTTGTCTCAGTATGTTTTCCTCTGCCTTTGGCCGACCAGAAGTACCCACCGTCCCATGTGCCTCTTTTCGAGCTCGCATCTCCCTTTAAATTTCCTGTCTTGCTTCCCGTACCCTCTGCTTCTCCGTGTGGGGGTCTGGGTACATAGCTTGTTTTGTTTGTGCGTGGGTAACGATTTACGCCTGGTTTTGGACAATTGACCTCCACGTGGTCTCCCGGATCGCACCATTTGAATATGTTGTGCTGCCTCTTCCACTGGATACAGGCCCTGCATTAGATCATCGGTTGGCCCTTCAAATCGTACTGGATCCGGCTTCTTGTATTGTTATTATTTTTATTATTGTTGTTGTTGTTCCTTCCTCCATGCCGGTTATTCTTGTACCCTCCTGATGATGCATTGTTCTTTGTTTGGGAGTTGCCGACACTGCCCGATGTGGTTGGTTGTTCCTAAGTGAGCACTTGCTGGCTTCTTGTCTTCATGTTGTAGGGACATTCCTTAGTAGAATGCCCCATCAACTGGCATATGTCACAAAAATCTTTCTTAGGACACGAGCCTTTTGTGTGTTTGTCGGACTTGCACTCTGTACACCAGAGTTCTCCTTCGTTTGTCTTGTTGGGACCCCCTTTCATAGCTTTAAATTCTTTCATCATCCTCTGCATGTCCTTCTGGAGGGGCCTGCACTTTCTTGCTGGACTCTCCATCACTACTGCTCCCTTCTGAAGAATTGTCATCCTCGGACAAACAATCCTTGTCCTTTTTGGAGGTTTTTGTCTCGTTTTCAAATCCATTGCCCTATTGTAGACGTTATCATATGATGTGGGTGGAACTATCTTCATCTTCTTCCAGAGGGATTACTTTAAACCCTCGACCAGATGGTCTCACACGTACAACAATTGCGGACTAGATCCTCCTTCCCGTCCCCATTGAACTTCAGTAGTTTCTGTTTCTACGACATGGTTGGTCTCCTTTCCGCTGCTACTGGCTGTTGTCCCCCTCCAGATGAATTAGAGCCTATAGGATGTGTTTGACCACCGTGCCCGTATGTCCCTCCGACACTCTTGGCAGCCCCGGTGTCCTCTTCCTTTTTGGCCTCTTCCTCAATCTGTTGGGTCTCCCTAGCCTCCGTGCGGGGTGTGAGACAAATCCCTCAACCGATGTCAGGTCTCCTCAAGAAGATCTAACCATTGTCGAGTCTCCTCAATTAGATCTTCACTACTCCTTCCCCTATTCCCGTGTTGTTCACCTTCTCCCTGGTTGCCTTCGCCTCCGTCAGGTTACTCTTTCGCTAGTCACCTAAGCCTTCGTCTCCTTTCAGCCTGTTGCTCAAGAATCAAAGCTCTCTGAGCGGCTTCAAAATCTTCTATGTATTCTCTTCTACTATTATCTTTATAAAGCAAATTGGGCATTAATTCTTCCTGCGTGAATTGTAACAGACCATGATAAATATAAAAGAGTACTTTTTATTAATTCATCACTCTTGTACAATGTATGTCAATAATACGACAGAATCAGAACAATGTGGAAGTGCCCTCTTTTATTTTCCTTCCTCTTCAGAAAACTTAGTTATTGCTTTGCCTTTGCCGAGTCCCATCACGCTCCTCTTCTCAACAGTTTTTCTCCTCGTAGTTACGGAGGATTTGTTGTCGTCCTTGTTCTCGCTCAATCTCCTCGCGCCGGTTCCTTTGGGCAAGGATGTTTGTGCCAATAGGCGAGGGTGATGATGCATCAACAGATTGATTGCCAAACTTATTTCGAGAGCGTTCCACACAGCACCCTCCGGGAATTCCTCATGTGCAACCTCTCTCCTTACGTAAGTCTTGATCGCCGCCTGTAACAGAATCACAAAGTTTGACATCAAGGCGTGTTCTTCCTCATAGAGTTCTCTAGGTCCGTTGTCATCCCTCCTGGTACCATCATTGTTGAGAGGTTGGCCCATTATCCTTCGTACGCCATTCAATCTTTGCCACTTCCCAGGTTCATACGACGACGACGACGACGCCAAATGTTTGCCTCACTGGGTAAACTAGTTAAATGCAGAAAGTAAATACACAACAGACAATAGATGTATGCCAGAGAACCAGTTCTTCCATTAATCCATCAATCTCATGCATAGTTGAAAAACTCGAACTCGACAGTAACTCGGCCAACCCAAATTTTTTGAAAAACCCAGACTCGGCGAAAAAATCGGCTCTTTAATCGAACATTTGAAAGTATATAATTTCTAAAATATTCTTATAAACACATATATACACCAAATTTGTATATATTCTTTTAAATGAAAAATAAACCTAGTTAATATATAAATGATTATTTTATAAGTATTATTATGTAATTTACCAATGTATATTATATTTACAGAAATATATAAATATATTATTATATAGTATTTTTAAATTTTATTCTATAGATATCATTTTTAGTATATAATAATATGTTTATAACGTTTAACGTGACTTTGTAACGTTAAAAATATATTATTTAACATAGATTCATAGAATATTATTTAACTACACAATCACACGTTAGAATATTAGTAAGCGATTGTAAATTTTATTTATTTTATTTCTTATAATTTTTTTTATAAAAATACAGCTGCAAATGCGATTGAAAATGTCACCATCACGCGATGGATCAGCTTGATTGGGATATCTATGATGGCTCAAAGACCATACACGCCCAAGCATCTAGCGGTTTAGTTTATTTCATCGTTCTCGTCGCTCAACACTAAGAGTGAAGCCCCGTCGATCAACACAGAGTGAAGGCTCGTCGCTCACAGACACAGTATCATTGTTTGCAGAAAGCCCTAACTCGCCCGAATAAAATGGATAAAGTTTAACTTGCCCATTGCTTAAAGCAGTCGCTCACCAGACGAATAAAATAGGAAAATCCTAACTCGCGTCCGTGTTTACTTTTTAACTGATTTATTTGCAGGAAATGTGCACGATTTTGCGATTTTCAAGTAAAAATCGTCGCGCGACAATGAAAAATGCGGTGCCATGTTTAACCGCGATTAAATCTGGAGTGCTTGTGACGCGCGATATATCTACGCGATTTTCAACCATGATCTCATGTATACAAAAGATCACAGTAATATCAAATACCCGTAAATACCATCATGCCTTACCCGAAGGTAGTACATATAATATATTGAGACCGAAGGGGTGCGACACCAACTGCACAACCATTCCCCAACTACCTATCCTTCGACTGACTAACTAAATACCAATGATACATAACAATATATCATTATTCTCGACAACACTCCCAGTTTGCTTGCTCTACTCCTCACAACTTGTATATCACTGACACCAAGATTTTGTTTGTGGCTTCCGCTTGGCCATTAGCTCGGGGTAATATGGACTTCATAACGAGTGAAAGATTTTAAACTCTGTTGTGAGCAGTTGGATGACGTGGTTCACGAAATGACCTCTGTCGCTAGTCAACTGGATGGGAATGTCGTACCTCGTAATGATCTGCTCGTATATGAACTTTGTTGTACTCACTACGGAGTTGTCCGGCAAGGCCCTTACCTCCACCCACTTTGTTAGCTACTCCGTCGCCACCACGATGTACTAACTCCTTCGAGTACTACTTGCTTCCAGAGGGCCAGCAAAATCCAAACCCCGTCATTCAAAAATTTCCTGTGCGTGAGAAGGATTCAGTGGCATAAAGTCTCTTTAGTGGTTTGCCCGCTCTCTGACAAGTATCGCAACACACGACCTACTCCCATGCATCGTTGTACCAAGCTGGCCACCATAGTCCCGCAAGGAGCACTTTCTGTGCCGTCGTATCTGGTCCCATATGTCCTTCTGCTGGTCCTTCGTGTGCTTCTCGCAGGACGCTCTGGACTTCTTCCTCCATAACACATCTTCTAAGTACTTGATCGAGCCCCATTTTGTATAGCAGCTTGTTGATCAATTGGAATGTTCGGCCTCTCAGTACCAGCTTTCGTTTCTCGCCTAGTGTCATACTCTCCTATATTATTATACCACTCCAGCAAGACGACAATGTGAAACAAGTGGCATCGGGGAAGTCATCATTCACTCCCTCAGGCAGCTCTCTTAACTTAATCCGAGAGAGTTGGTCGGCGATCACATGGCTTTTTTCGGGCTACACAATGATAGTAAAGGTAAATTTTTGTAGCAACAACAACCACCTGCTCACCCTCCCCTGTATAATTGGTTTATTCACCAAATACATCAATGCTTGGTGGTCCATGTAAAATGTGAATGGTGTTGCCAACAGGTAGTGTTGGGACTTTTGAACTGCATACACCATCCTAAGCGCCTCCCACACCGTCGTGTTATAATTCTTCTCTGCCCTCGACAATAGTTAATTATGTATTGTGTTCAAATATTGATATGGAACCTACTACATTTGAAGTAGCAGTAGAAAAGAAATTTCAGCCCGCACACATGGGACTCAATCTCATGATCATACTCCTTTGACTGTAAAAATAACATCTCCACTATTGACTCCCTCAGAACCAATACGACCAAATTCCTTGGAGATCAGAATGAATCAGATCCTCTCGATGCTCCTTTTAAATTTTAAGGTCTTGCAACAACCTCATGACCTCGTCCAAGGTTGCTTTAGATGAATTATCATTCTCCCTCTGAATCCAATATCAACCTTCCGACTCCATGCCAACAAGTCGTGTCTTTGTTTGTTTTTTAGTCTGCATTAAGCTCTTTTCTTTAATGCCCTTTGATCCAACAACTTATCCATATATCTAGGAATATCATGACCTAGATATCTGCATAAAAGCCTTCTAGCCCACATACATGGAACTACATTATTTTAATTGCAATCCTTTGGCTTTTAAAAGTTTCCTGGTCACTAGGGAAAGCATCTCGGTATGGCCCGCCCTTCTAAATCAGAATGATTAAGATCCTTGAAAAACAATTTTGGGAGATCCTCTAGTAGCTCCCTCTATTACGGAACCATACATGGCCCCAATCATGAAAATATCTTGCTTAAAGAGACTCTCATCATCTGGTACATGATCATGTTGAAATTTTGATCATAACATTATCCACAGGAGCAAATACAAGTGTACTTGTCTAATTCCAACATGAGTGAATGTAATAAACTGCGGATTTATTCCCAAGATTGGCAACACCAGACATTCAAGATAATGTGGCTCCCTTCTGAAGTAGATATCAATCTTCTTTTCCTGCAAGAGCATCTCCGGAAAAGATCAAGGCAAATATCTCTTATAGTACGTATAGAATTACAGATGACAGAGAGACTACAGTGAGTAGATAAATGTAATATTCAAGGATAATAGATACTTATCTGCACATCAACATCCTTGACACAAGTTGCTTCCCCCCACAATGTACAATTCCCACTCTTATATCGTTGAACAATTCTCATGTCTTCTTGTGAAATGACTTGATTGCTCCAAGAGAGGTGACACTATATAATTAATTCTTTCTTTATAGAAAGAGACACCCTTCCTTGAATACGTTCTTCTTTGTTAATGCCTGACCACGATCTAACAAATTAATATATCTTTTTAATGAAAGCCGCTTTCAGGAATTTCACATAGACCTGTACACAGTCTGTCATAAATTTTGAACCCCACAATTTCTCTCCAATCGCTCCGGTGAGGTTCTTCCAAATTTGTTTTTCACCAACATATCCAAAATTCAGAAAAATCCAACGGTGGATTTGTGAGATATGGTCCCTGTACTGAGACTGTATTTTCTGAGACAGTCACACATTCACCATCAACAAACTACTCTCTTACATTTGCAGTTTGGCTCTGATACCATGTTAAGTTTTAGGATAGCTGCAAATGTAATAGCACTACCTAGATTGTATATGGTATGTGTTTTCCAAATGCAATAATCTCTCGTTCATTTATATTGGGAAAGAGGCTAGGAGAGACATGTCCCTTCATGTGACATGTCTATTCATTATAATTTTATAATGTTTCATTAATCAATCATATATTAGAATAATATAAGTTTGCATAATATATATTTAATAATAATATATATAATATAACAGATATATATATATATATATATATATTAATCAATATCTAAGTATTATATGTATTCTAAATGATCATATGACTGAAGCAACAAACATTAACAAGATAGATATGTCAATAATTGATAACAACAAGACCATACACAAATAAATCACCGATCCACGATTTACAAGCATAACAGTAATAGAACAACATAAATGATAATAGCAGCAGTATAAATCAGTATAACAACATTAATGATTATAAAAATAGTCTCAAACATCAAAAGCATAGTCTATCAATATATATATCCAAATCGAAATGTCTCAAACATGTATCCAAAAGTCTCAAACATAAAAATATAACAAGCTACATGCACAGCCTATGAAACTAAGCCTCATTCTAGCTGTCAATATTCAAAGACTCAAAATCATCTGAGTCACTATCTCTCCCATGTTGAATTACATTTTAATTTTATTGTCCAAAGACATGAATTTCAACCTTGTGGGTCCCCCACATTGTCGCTTTGGCAAAAAGAAATTTAAAAAAAAAAATTATTTATTTTTTATTGCCAAAAATCATCCGAATTTTTCCGGGATGTTTTGGGCTCCCCTAGGCGTTTTGGGGATGGCTAGCCATCCCCAAATGTCGCGGGACATTTCATACTGTTTTTTGAAATCGGGGACGGCTAGGGGACGTTTCCTTTTCATCCCAATGTCCCAGAAATGTTTCTAGGACGGAAATAAGTCCCCTAGAGACAGGAAACATGTTTCCGCTAAACACTAGCTTTTAATAATTTCAATTCACTTTTTGTATAATCATTTGATTTTGGTTTCAATTTTCAAGTTATCTTTTTCTATTGTGTATCACATTGTCTATGTTTTTGGAATCAACAGCATTTTTTGAATTTTGGTGGAAATTTTGCAAAAGAAAGGTTTAAGGGTTTGCAATAAATTCTATTCATTTTTATGTAATTGTTTATTTTCTTTGCTTTCAAGTTACTTTTTCTGCAGTCTTCCACATTGTGTAAAGATTTTTTGTGGAGTCAAATGCATTTGTAAATTTTTATCCAAATTATTTACAAATTTTGTCAACTGCAAAAGCCTTATAGACAATATTTAATTTCATTTTTTTTGTAATAAAGCCAAGACTCTAGGAAAACCTCACACTGAAGGCACATTAACCATTCCTGATAGATTACGAAAAAACAGAAATCACAGTGAGAGAGGTAATCTCTATATCAAGTCCAAAGTAAAATGAAAAATCCCATGCGAAACTTCATTTAGATGATTATGGTGGGGAGAGAACCAACATTTATTGCATAGGACAAATTCAAGTAATAATACTACTTAAAATGGTGCAGTTGTGTCTCCAAAGACTCAATATTATATTCCATGCCAATCGTCTACCCATTCCGAACTACTAGCAATGACATTTGATGAACTAAACAAAAATTCTGTCATTTGTCATTGCATGTATCCATCATGAGAACAATTTTGCTATTGTAAGAGTATTAACAGTTTTACACTTTTAGCTATGCAATGATTAGAGTGATGAGTCATTTGACGTGTTTCAAAGATGATAACTGCAATCACATCTTCAATTGGACAGATTTGGACAGCATTACATGTAGAGCATGCCCAATGGCCACTGTAAATTTAAGAAGAGATATTGAGCACAAAAAATAAATCGTTTAAAAAACTAAATTATTGACACTCAAAATCATAATACAAGGTTCAAGGAAAACAATTTTCTTTGTTGATTTTGTAAAAATATTACCAGAAGTAGTGATTGCTTGAGACAAGCGAAATCTAGCAGAAAAGCATAGAGCATCTAACCTGCAGATATCACGGAGCATCTTTAATCTTCTTCGCCAGCTGAACTTCTTTCCTTGACCACTTGTATGTATTAGGTGATACAGAGAACCCATTTCCATGTATTCTGTTACCATTGAAAGATGGGGGGGCTTTGTACAGGCTCCAAGAAACAATATCACTAAATTCACAAGCACACCAGAATAGGTCAGCAGTTGACAAGAATTGCTTTAAATTTTGCAAGATTTTCTTAAACAAAGAAACAGGTTTATCAAATTAATCAGATTAATTTCAAAATTTGAGATGAGGTGTAATAATATCAATATGTATAAAATCCTTACTTTTTACCTAGGAGCTATAATGGATACACAGCAAGCAATATATTAGTAATCTATAAGCTATGAAATTGTTACTGGTTTTTGTAGCTATCCTCCTTTTCTGAGTAGGACAGTAAAATGTACAATACTGGACTTCTGCTATTCAAAACAGTCAGGATCACTGCAAACAGCAGAGTATAATATTTGAACATGAATAGTTACAAATATTCTGTCAAAAATTTAAGATGGGTAATGAAACTTGCAATTTTCAGTTCTGCAATAGAGAACAATGGTACCAAAGATAAAACTTAAAGAACTAATTGTATAATACATAGAGCTATTTGGAAAAAATTACGATATTGTGGAAAAAAAAAAAGAAATCAAATGTTTTTGTGACCAGATGTCCTTAATTTCTTTGCCATTGCCACCTCCCTAATATACTGAACGAGATTTGCAACCTCCCAATCAACTATAGAAATATTTCCAATTAAGGAGATCTGGCTAAAGCCTATCCAAGAGTCTGTGTAGGGCTTGTGTCTCATTCCTTTTGTGCCCAAGTCTGAGAGTGTACACCTGAGGTCTCACCCTATGTAGCTTGTGCTGTAGGATTTGGTTCTTGTCCTCTCTGTCCCTGAAGAAGCACCTAAGCCTTTTTCAATGTGTATGCCCACATTCTCAGCTCTTCAGCAGCGGGAATTCTCTTTGCAAGGAGGGTAATGTGGTGAGCTTAGTGTTCCCGACACACAAGGAACTGATTTTTTTTAATTAAGGACCAACTTAGAAAATCTCTTTTCTTCAATCTGCTGGCAAAGACAGTTATATTTTTCCACATGGTTCCAACAGAGCTGATTGACAGTTTATCCCTTAGTGCAGGGTATAATTTGGGCCAAAAGCTTGCACTGCCTCTGGGGGAACCTGAGGTAGCACTAGCACCTTTTGTTGATTCCTGTGTTGAAAGCTGGAAGATTCTGGACATATTGCATCCAGTCTGATTTGGGAGGCAATTGCACTATTGGAAGGGTACAAAAAAGAGGGATGAATGGAAGGCAAGTTCCAATTGAGGGAAGAGCTAAATTAAGCATAGGGTTTCTGATTTGGGAGGCAATTGCACTATTGGAAGGGTACAAAAAAGAGGGATGAATGGAAGGCAAGTTCCAAATGAGGGAAGAGCTAAATTAAGCATAGGGTTTCCAAACGCAGCCATAGATTGTAGTATCCCCGGTAGGAATATTATATGATTTCTACTCAATTCATTTCCAATCAATACTACTGTCTGGATTCATTACAAGATCAGATCTAATAAAACAAATTTATTTTCAATATTTCAATAGAACATGAAGAAATGGACAAAAGTTCCCTCTGTATGTGAACAATTAATGCAGCAGCCGCAATAAATGATTACTCCTTATCTATTCAATGTAATTTCAGCATGCAATCAATTTGGGCTTTACTAGATTTTCTGGAACACTGCAGCAGTGCCATGTCCCCTCCTTAGCCCAAACCTAAATCTAACTTGCTTTTAGCTCATATGATCCCTGTGAGCTAATTAGCCTTGCAAGGGGACCCATTTGAGGGGGTGCACTTGTGCGTCACCTTTACTTATGTAGGACCTATTTCAATTTTAGCAATTGTGGCACCCATTTAGGTTAGCTGACTAGTTTAGATTATAATTCTTGAGCATCATAATTACTTGGATTTTGGTAGACCATTATGATCATCGATCAACCTTGCATATGCTTGTCATTGAGATTCCTATTTGGAATTCAATTGGAGTCTGCATTTTTGGAGGTGAGACATCCTCCCTATTCTCTTATTTCTCCAATAACATGAAGTCTCTTAGAGATCTAATTAGACTAAGAGATTCAAATTATCCTTCCATGCAGATAGGTGATATCATTCTTGGTTCATAGGCCATGTTCAGAGTTGGCGAACATCAGAGATTTCTTGCACCAGATAGGCGACATTATTCTATGTTTGATTCAAGAGCGAATTCATATTCAGCATTTCAGATCGCACCATTCACCCTCAGCACCAGCAAAATTGAATCACAGATATATCATCTTGCTTCGCAATCCTCTTGATCACGCCTTCATCAATCTGTCTTAGAGCAGACTAGCAGATCAATTGTGGCAATAATCTGAGACTGAGGCATCATATCTGGGACATCATTCGATGCTGGTTAGGATTCATTTCATTCTAAGGCAACTTGCATCAGCGATATATATCTACATCTACAATCTTACTTGTCATCTTGCACAAATCCGACAGTGGCATCATTGAAGTTACTTCACTTGCATATAGCGCACTGTTAATGTTTTCAGATTATAGACAGGAATGTACAATCTACAGAGGTCTTTCAAATACTAAGACAGAGGATATAATAAATATTCTCCAGTAAAGAAAGATAATACCCGGATTTCAAGGTCTGAATTTATCCTTTTGTTGGCTTCAAAACTGCACTTTGTATTCTTCAAATTAGTCCCTCAATGTTGTACTCAATGACTGTTATGAATCAGCTCTTGAAGGTCTTCAATTTGCTCTTCTCGGGCTGCTCCAATTTGCCCTAGTTCGCCCTTCTTTATCTGCCTTAATTTGCCCTTTTAGGGTGGTCTAATTCTGCCCTAATTCGACCTTTAGGGCTGCTTAAATTGTCCTTGAATTCTGCCCTAGTTTTTCTGCTCTTAGTAGCCTCCAATCTGCTCTTTAATTCACTATAAGGTCTGCTCCAAATTGGTATAGTTCGCACTTCAATATCTGCTCTAGTTCGCACTATGGATATGCTCTTCTTCTTCCAATTCAAACCTTGAATTTCACTTCTAAGTGATTTGAAATAAATCGCTCAAGTAGACGATGAAAATGATTAAGAATATGCAATTGTAATTCTGCTCAAGTACTTATCACATTATGTTTTCGGTGAGTTCCTTGAGCAGATCTACTCTCTTTATTTATACATAATAATGACTCTCCAAGAGTCATAACTCTTTCCCTCAAGAACTGGCCGACTTGGTCCTTAATAATAATATATTCTTTTATATTATTTGTTCCATATTTAATTATTAAAATCAATCCTTAATAATAAATATAACCTTTTATATTTATTATTACTATACAACCGATTTTATCATAATTAAATATATCAATAATATATCCAATATATTAATTATTATTATTGTCACTTTGTCCAATGCGTTGATCTTTGCCGTAAAGGCCAAAACATTAACACTCCCTCTTGGACTTGAGGAAAAGATCAACCTATAGATCTTTCATCTATAGGACTCAAAAACATAACCACAATGGATTCCTTATCCAATAGTGTCATAGATATCACATCTATCATCTTACCAAACATGATGAAAACATAAGTCACACATGTATTCCATCAATCCATGATAATATTCCGAATATCAAGTACTAATGATATTCATCAACTGCTCCTAGTATTGGCCTATAGTCATTATGACTATGATGTCTACCACATACTCAACCTTGAATCTAACAGACTCAATCATGATATTCATCAATAACTTACCGACATCAAGTCCATGATGTCATCATATCAAATCCATGATATCAAGAACATGGGCTTACCGAACACCAAGTCCGTCAAATCCATGATGTCACCATNTCTAACAGACTCAATCATGATATTCATCAATAACTTACCGACATCAAGTCCATGATGTCATCATATCAAATCCATGATATCAAGAACATGGGCTTACCGAACACCAAGTCTGTCAAATCCATGATGTCACCATATACTCTCCTGTGGATCTATGATCCCTGAGCCTCAACGACTCAACCGATATCAAATCCATGATATCAACAACATTGGTCGAATATCAAGTCCATGATATTCACTAAATGCTCCAGAGTTGTGGCTTACTGACATCAAGTCTATGATGTCACCATGTACTCAACCCGTGGATCCAAGATCCACGAGTCACAAGGACTCAACTGATATCAAACCCATGATATTAACAGCATTGGCCAAATATCAAGTCCATGATATTCAATAAATGCTCCGAGTAATGGCTACCCGACATCAAGTCCATAATGTCTCCATGTACTCAACTGTGGATCCAAGATCCACGAGTCACAAGGACTGAACCGATATCAAACACATGATATCAACAACATTGGCCGAATATCAAGTCCATGATATTCACTAAATGCTTCGAGTAATGGCTTCCTTACATCAAGTCCATGATGTCTCCATGTACTCAACCTGTGAATCCAAGATCCACGAGTCACAAGGACTCAACCGATATCAAACCCATGATATCAAGACATGATCCATAACAAGGATGTTAGCCATATAAACATAAGAATAACCACATTAATCTTATCTTATGAAACCATATGACCAGTTTGCTATATATAACCAAGTGCAAACTAAATATGTTCAGCTATAAAATATGTCAATGTAATCATATGCCAACATATATAAATTCCCACATGCCAATGCCAACATATTTATGTTCCCGCATATCTAAAGTATGCCAATAGCACATCAATGACATTTAACCAATTATGCTAATAGCAAGTAATCAGCCAATAAATAATCAGCTATGCCAAAAACAAATAATCAATTATGTCAATCAGCTATGCCCATAACAAATAATCAGTTAGATATGCAAAGAAACAACTATGCTAATCAGCTGTGAATGTTCCCATACATATGTCCAAGCAAAGTATGCATCCATGCATAATGTATGCTCCTCATATATGCATGTCAAGGTATCATAATGTATGTATCCAATAAAACAATTAATGTTCCCATACATATATACCAAAGTGAAGTATGCTCTCCAACACATTCATAATCAGCTAATAACAATTAACTAGCTATGCCAAACAGTCATGTCAATAGGAATGATCCCGCACATTCATACAATTAGAATGAGAAAAGTAAAGAAAGGAGTTTATACTGCAAAACCAGGTTTAAGTGAGCCCATGATTAAACTCCCTTTTAAGTCAAGCACTATGGTGGGTTTCCTTCTATAGAACCACACAGGGATAAATTGTTAGTATGCCCATGATTCATATTATTCATGAATGTTTAAAGTCATACCAGGTTATGATCTCTGGGGCCTATGCCTCTCAAGATGATCTACTCCCTCTGGAACAATACGGTGAGAGGTTTATACAGATCCTATCTTCTCCCTCTGAAGCTTATGTTTACCTTATAATGTCCACAAGGTTAGACTCCCTCTTAATGTATGTTTCCAAATATTTTGTAAATTACCCTAAGAGGGTCAATGGTATAGTTTCAAAACATGCAAGAATATATTGACACAATTCTACCAATATCTTTCCAGCCAATTATGAGATGGTTTCACAACATAGGAGCCAATCAATATTAGGCGTAGCATCCTAGATCTTGATGCAAATCAAAACCCTCATAAAATGTAATAAGATGTAAAGTCAAATTACTATTTGAGGCAAACCCCGGTTGCCATAGTATTTCTTAGTTTTGAAAGAGTTAGACTAAATTCCTAAATCTGAAAATGGATCTTTTACTCTACCTAGGCTCTTATACCATGTTAATGTTTTCAGATTATAGCAAGGAATATACAATCTATAAAGGACTTTCAAATACTAAGACACAAGATATAATAAATATTCTCAAGCAAAGAAAGATAATACCCGGATTTGAAGGGCTGAATTTATCCTTTTGTTGGCTTCAAATCTACACTTTGTATTCTTCAAATTAGTCCCTCAATGTTGTACTCAATGACTATTATGAATCAGCTCTTGAAGGTCTTCAATTCACTCTTCTAGGGCTGCTCCAATTTGCCCTAGTTCACCCTTCTTGATCTGCCTTACTTCGCCCTTTTACGGTGCTCTAATTCTACGCTAATTCGACCTTTAAGGCTGCTTAAATTGTCCTCGAATTCTGCTCTAGTTTTTCTGCTCTTAGTAGCCTCCAACCTGCTCTTTAATTCACTATCAAGGTCTTCTCCAGATTGGTATAGTTCGCACTTCAATATCTGCTCTAGTTCGATGTAAAGAGCCTGACTGGCTCTTTAAGCAATTTGCCTATTTGCTTTAATTTATAAAATCTTTCCAGCTAAATTGCGAGAGAGAAATCAACTAGCAAGTATGAAATTTCTTTCGTTTATTATAAGCAAACACTTCTTCAGCAAGAGAGTTACATTTAATAGCAATTTTAATTTATTCTCAGAATTCTAGAAATGCTTTATTTAATTGCCAAAACCAACTATAAAACTTATACAAGCAAACTAAACATTAATGTGCCGCTGAAAACAATAATGAAATTTGATTGGCACCTTATAGACGTGCGGCTGGGTTGCATTCCCACCTTTCCACGCGGCAGCAGTATACAATTGTGACGCCACTGTATTTATAGCGTGCTGGCCCACGCTTGTTAAATCTCCACGCGGCAGCCAATATGCAAGACTTCTTACGCAACACTGGTAAGTCTTCCAGCAAATACAACCTTGGCTGTGAAATTAAAGATCTCTTATGCAGATCTCAGTTCAATACTAATCCATTCCAGAATCCAGACTTCGCACCCTCAGTGTGCATAAACAAATTCAGAAGTATTTCTTTCCAACCATAGGCAGACAGTAGGAAAGAAGAATAAAATCAATTATACAACAGCGATCCAATGAAGACAATTGATTATACAACAGCAATCAATTGATTATTAGCTCAGGAAGAATCAGTCTTCCATCAACTAATTTGACCCTTCAGCTAGGGCACAGAAAGTAGGAACAATTCCCAAGAACAAATT
>MU226309.1:2123317-2157225 GCA_018584345.1 Thuja plicata
GCCTTGCCTATTGCTTTTATAATTAAAAAGTGTCTTCTCTTACACACTTTTCACTTGAAGCACTTTTATACTTAGGCACATATTGAGTAATATAATTTATTAACTCATTTGGCTCCAAAAAATGACCCTTTCATCAATATCAGGAAATTATGATACGCAAGGCCCCTGTTTCTTGTGCCCAAAATTTAAAACTTTCCATCCCGGTTTTGACGAGCTATAACACTAAGGTGCCCAACATATAATACCAAGAATAATGGCAACCTTAGCAAATTTAATCAAATAATAATAATAATTCACCCGTCTTGCGAAAACCACTGAAGAAGCATCAGAATCGAAATCTGTTTGCACTGGAGTGATCTTGATGATAAAAGATGATGAACGAACCTGATGGGGTGACTTATTAAAAATAGACGCTCTCTCCAAGATTCTTGGAGCCCAAACCGGAAGCCAGAAATGAAAACCGAGAGCATCATTCAACTCCTCTAACTCATCTGAGTTCATCGTAACTATCCCTTGACTTACTATAAATAGTAAGTTCACACCAAAGACCCTCTAAACCCCTCGCCAGACCACGAGGATCGCAATAATGCCCTGGCACCATCATTTCAATGACTTGCTGGAAAATGGGGACATTACATTCGCTCTATGGATCTACTCTTCTTGCAATTCGAACCTTGAGTTTCGCTTCTAAGTGTTCTGAAACAAATCGCTCAAGTAGAGGATGAAAATGATTAAGAATATGCAATTGTAATTCTGCTTAAGTACTTGTCACATTATGTTTTCGGTGAGTTCCTTGAGCAGATCTACTCTCTTTACTTATACATAATGATGACTCTCCAAGAGTCATAACTCTTTCCCTCAAGGACTAGCCGACTTGGTCTTTAATAATGATATATTCTTTTATATTATTTGCTCCATATTTAATTATTAAAATCAATCCTTAATAATATATATAACCTTTTATATTTATTATTATTATCCAACCGATTTTCTCATAATTAAATATATCAATAATATATCCAATATATTAATTATTATTATTGCCACTTTGTCCAATGCGTTGATCTTTGCCGTAAAGGCCAAAACATTAACACGCATGGCATATATATAAATATCAGTGTACCATAGGGACCTTCCCCACCCAATATCCCCAACGTCTCCAGGACGGGGACGTACAAGGGATGGGGGGACGCCTTCCTGGCGTTTCCCTCGACCCCTCCAGCAGATCCACGGGCACCCCCCATCAAAGTAAAAAAACAAAGTTAGTTTTTCAAAAAAAAAACATTTTTTTTAATGTTTCATTGCTTGTTTTTTAATCCTAGGGCATGTGGGGCCCATGTCTAATTGTGCTAAAATGCTTGAAAACAATATGTGGCTTGATTTGCATTCATTTTTTGGTTTCTTAGTGTTTGCAACAGCAACAAGAAGAAGAGTAAAGAGTTGATAAAAGGGTGCTTGTAAGAGTGAAAAGAGTGATTGCAAGCCAAAGAGGAGTGACAAGGAGCAAGAAGAAGAGGAGGAAGATTCTTCAACTTGTTCAAAAGATTTCTCAAGCAAAAGGTAGGGTTTCTCACTAATTTTTAATTTTATTTTCTGATTTTCAAATGAATGTTCATTGTTTTTAGTTTTATATTTCTTGTTGTTTCATTTTGTTATAGTTATTTGAATCTCATTTCTAGATTGAATGATTATGCCAATAAAACCTTAGACTTCCATAACTTTCATTGAAATATAATACTTCATTATATTTCCCCTCATCATCAAGGCACCATTAAATATAAAGTCGTTATAATTAATTAATGACTTGACTTTATAAAATAAGCTCATATAATAATTAACTAAGAGAACTTAATTAATTATCGTCACCACAACAACGAATTCCTCAAGTCAGTACAAATGCTCTGCCAAGTCTCTCACCAGGGCACCCTGCCCCAAATAGACACTGCCAAAAATAAACTTACTATAAATAGTAAGTCCCTCAAACTGGAACTCTGCAAATGTTCCCCAACTCCAATGAAACCAATGCTCAGGCGCCCTGCTAAAAATATCAATCATGACGATCCCCCAAAATAAACACTTACTATAAATAGTAAGTCTATCAATCTAACTCAAACAAAGAGCAATCCCAGCAACTCAGACCTCCAGAGTTGAAACTAACCACTAGCTCTGCCACACGACCTAACATCCTGATTAGCCTACGACAGTAACAGAAATAAGCTAATCCCATGTGCCTAAAAACGGGGACATTACACATGCCATGAACAATGCACTCAAGGACATGGGGAAGATTGACTAGATTAAGGGAGTGGTCAGCAATACTAGAGATGTGCAGATGTATATCTGCAACCACCACACTTCACATGCACTCTTCAGGAGCTTCGCTAAGGAGTTCTTGAAACCAGTTGAGATCAGATATGCATCCTATTTCATTCTTTTGGAGAGAATGCTTGAGTTGCAGGAGCCACTACAACTCATGGTTATGACGAATGAGTGGAATCGGTGGGATGGATCCAGGATAGAGCAGGAGAGGAGGATGGAGATAGTGAAGAGTGATGTATTTTGGAATTACGCAAAATACATAGTCTCTATCGTCAGTCCAGTTTTCAAGGTCATTAGATATGGTGATGGGGATGCACCTAGCCTTGGAGAGGTGTACGAGTGCATTGATTCTATGCTTGGCCAGATGAGGGCAGTCGTGCGAGAGAGGGACCCCACTTTAGCATTCTACAATGAGCACATTTGGCCTATTATTCAGTGTAGATGGGACAGCCTAAATGCTCCCTTACACTTGGTTGCTTATGCATTGAATCCGAAGTGGTACATGCCTAGCCCTAGTAGAGTTAGACCGATTAAGGATGATGAGGTGATTCATATCATGCTACTCATTGTAATCATCTTTATGTCTTATACATATTTTCATAACTAGCATCTTCTATTTGCCAATAACTTGAATTTTTAAATTTTTTATTTTTTCAAGTTAAGGGTTCTTCAGGTGCATTAATAGGATGTATGTCTCTGAGACTGCTTGGATAATTCGCATTGAGTGGACCAAATTTGCTAGTCTTAAGGGTTTTAAAGCTGCGACAAAGACAAACATAAAAACTATGGCACAGGAGGATCCTCTTTTGTGGTGGACTTGTCATGGACCAAAATCAATGACTACCACACTAGCCATTCATTTGTTGTCTCAGGTTTCTAGTTCTTCAACTTCCTAGAGGAATTGGTCTGCATATAGCTTCATCCACTCTTTGAAGAGGAACAAACTTACCTCTTAGAGAACAGAGAAGCTAGTGGCTTTACAAAGTGCCTTGCGTATCACTGACTGCAGGACATGTGTGTACTAGGAGAGCCCTGCATATGAAGCATCCTCATCCTCATCAATCTGTGATGGCTCCTCTAACTCCCTTCATCAATAAACAATAAACAAGGTAGAGAATGTTGCTTGCAAGTGTTTTAGTCCTGACAAACCAAAGATTAAGAAGCAATCTCCTCCAAAATAAAAACAATATCAAAATCAAACTCAACATGCCCAAATGACAACTCCAACCCTCAGTTTAAAGCTTTTTAGTTGTTTTTTCAAAAAAGCACTTTTTGCCTTTTCCCTATTTTTTGGGAACATGTTTTCTTTTTCATATTTTTTTGAAAAAGCACTCCTTTTGTTTTTTGCTTTTTTTTGCGAATGCTTTTTTTTTAATATGAATCACCTCCTTTTCTAATCTCCCAATGCAATATTAATTGAACAAGGCTCGTGCGTTAAAATAAATCACCTTTACTTTAATGTTTGGCCTCTATAGTCCCTTCATCAATAAATAAATAGAAATATTGCTAAAATTAAATATTTAATTTAACTTTATTAACTTATAACTTATATTATTTATTTTAAAGCTCCTAACAATATCAAAGTCGAGATTTTTGTAGGATAATTGCTCATTGACAACACTAAAAATAACAACCATACCAAGTGACTTTGTCAGTGCCCATAATTCACTTGCTAAATATAGTGTAGGAGAACTAAAACGAAAAGGCTCTAGTAAAAGGCCTTACACTCATTCATCTGTCAAAATATTAAATCAGACCTGCAAATACTACCAAGATTCCCTAACCCTAATCATTAGCCCATGACAACTGATTGAGAAGACTAATGACTCCACCATGCTTATCTAGCTTAGGAAGGGGGTATTACATACATAGAGATAGATCGATAGATATAATCCTAAAAAAAGGTGCCTTGAATTGCCATATTTGTTCTAGAAATACTATGGAATGTAGGAACTAAGTGGATGGGATTATAGGGCAAAAGAAAGTAAGGAGCAACGATGAATAGTTTGGTTAAAATGCTTAACATCCAGCTTATATTGCTGAGAAGTAACCATCAAACATCATCTCTGCTTGTCACTATGTGTGATGTCCCCTTTTCTGGGATTGAATTTCATAAATAAACATCATAATATTATAATAATAAATAATTAATAATTAAAAAAATAATAAGCAATAAAAATAAGATAAAATTAATAAATAAATAATAGAATATATATATATTATAATATAACTAGCCATCATCCCAATAAAGATAGCTAACTATTGGTAATAATAAGTTGGTGATATTGATACACATATTACAAAAGAAGCAAAATATTTATGACTACCGATAGATTGTATAAATCCAATACACTATCGATGAGGATTATAAATTATCGAATACATAAAAGAACACTGCAATAAAATATACTTCAATGGACAAGTCAGCAGCGTAACACCTTCAAATGATTGGGTATAATACTAAGGGTTGGCCATTTGTCGTTTATGCTTTCCACTCCATTGATTCAACACATCGGTTAAGAACTAATATCCAGTGACCCAAATCATAAGTAAGGTAGTGCTCCCTTGAATGATATCAACATATTAAAACTTCTTAACTTTAGTAATACTATCGATATATTAAGAGGCAACGTCTAAACAAACGATAAACATGATACATTCAGGACGTGACTCTCAAAGTATTAAGGGTTACAACCCTTTAAAATGAAAGGGTATATACGGGATATCAAATTTATTTATTGGAGCATCATTGAACATATCTATTAATGTGATACACATATATTGGATGTAATATTAATATCGACACATTTAGTGTTGGTGATAGTTTCATATGCAAATCCGTTGAATAAATTACCATAAATCAAAGATAACTACCGAGAATATTTTGAAATCATATCTCTGGTTATATTGGTCATCGTTGAGTCTAAGAATATCTCATTCGATTGCCGTGCATACTATAAGGAGATCCCACTATTCAAAGTCTAAGGAAATAATACATTACCAGAAGAGTTGGAGGTCAATATAGTCATCGCAGACCAGCATATAAAGTTATATATATATATATATCGGTTGTCATCATAAAGAGCTTTCGCATTGGTCTCGCGTTGTCATGACTTGATCAAAGGAACAAACCTCTGGACATAATTCATCGATGACCCCATCAGATGAATTAGTACAAATTGTCCAGTTTGCTAGATTCACATATTGCTGATTGGAGTTCCTGAGAGTTGTATCTACCAACAAAAGAAATTTATTGCCTAAGCCTTTATGAATGCATACTATGATTGCTGGTGTTGGGTTTGGAGTCTCAAGCCTTTTCTTTCGAAAACAAAAGAGGTATACTCCCTACCAATACCATTTCCTGACATCATGGGTTTTGTCCCAGACGAAAGTATCCTTATTTCTTGCTCTTGACTTAGCATTTGGTCTCCCTTAATTTGTAAACAAAACATACGATTGGAAACCCTATGCCAAAATTTNTTATTGCCTAAGCCTTTATGAATGCATACTATGATTGCTGGTGTTGGGTTTGGAGTCTCAAGCCTTTTCTTTCGAAAACAAAAGAGGTATACTCCCTACCAATACCATTTCCTGACATCACGGGTTTTGTCCCAGACGAAAGTATCCTTATTTCTTGCTCTTGACTTAGCATTTGGTCTCCCTTAATTTGTAAACAAAACATACGATTGGAAACCCTATGCCAAAATTTATAGTAGCAGGAGTTTTGTGTAATGTCCCCTTCCTAGGTGACAAGCATATGAGCAGAGGTTGACATTTCATTCGAGTTCCCGTAGGTCAACAATATGGATAGCGGACTCAGTCAGAGGGTCATGGAGCTTTGCAAGGGCTTTATGAGTCATTTCAAACTTTCCGATGACAGTTCCTACATTTTAGGGAGGGGTCCTTTTTTAAGGGAGGTCTGGCAGTTGATTGGTTGACCACCTGGAGGAGCATGGACATGAGCAAGATCCCTTTTGAGCAGTTTTAGTTGATTGGAGATGCTCTCCTTTTTAGGGCGGGTACCTACTCTTTAGGAGGACCTCCCAGTTGGACTGTAGGACTCAGGCATCATAAGTGTTTAGGTGACTTCAGTTAGATATTAGTTCTGAGTCCAGAATAGCATTTTATGAATAAATTAGGAAAAGTTTAAATATTTCCTAAGGTGGGATTAAATAAATTAAAAATAGTATTATTACCACTTTATATTATAATAAGTTATAACAAGGCCATGGGCCCATTCCGCTAGGAGTAGTCATTATAAGTTGTTTTAAATAAGGGGGGCAATGATTATAATGAACTAAATGCCTTAGAGATTCGAATTTTAGAAAAGGCATATATTTTATTAAAATTCAATAAAATGAAATGAGGAAACCCTAAAGCCATTCAAACTTAATGCAGAGAAGATAAAAAGAAATTGGGGCTTTCATTTTATTCATCCAGGTTTTATTATTTTCATCTCAGATTGTTGTTGGAGCTCTGATAATAGGGTTTTGCAACAATTTCATCATTCAAGAACGAAAACTCTTGAAGAAGACAAGCTGGACGTACCCCTAGTTTGCCTGTAGGCTGGATATTTAGAGAAATATCAGCCAGAGAGAGCAATTGATGCATTATGGGATCAATTTTCACTTAGTGTCTTGCATATCAGATTAGAAATTATTCATATTAATTATCAGTAATGCAGATCTGTGTTTTTGATGGAAGTTTGGTGAATTGCGTCCACTTCTAATTGATCCTACAGCTCCAAGCAAGAGCTGATGCCATCTTGGGAGAAGAAATACACCTGCAGCAGTCTGTACTTGGGCAGAATCAATTCATAGTTGCAGATCAGAGTGCTTTTTCAGTAAATTTGTCCTTTTATGAGCCTCCACACTCAGCCGTACAGCCCCAGCAGTGTGCAGATCAACATCCATTAGTGGTGCTAGGGTTTGTGGTAGTCACTCGCCATCAAACTCAGGGAAAATCAAGAAGTTCCAGCAGTTCAGAGATACCAGTGATTGGAATCAACAATTGCACGTTAAATTCAAACTCCCAATTGCCGTTGACAAATTTGTCAGAACCATTCAGCCTGGTATGGCTAGAGTAGAAGTTATCTTTTAAATAAAATATAGTTCAGAGTTTGTCTTGTTTATGTATTTGTATTCCATTAGTCAAAAAACAAAAACTCAAAAAAATAAAAAAGCACCAAAAACAAAACAAAAAAAATCAGAAATTGAAAAAGCAAAAAATTAGACATTCCTCTTCAATCGCTGGTCAAAGAAAGAAATCAGGAAAAACCTTCAGACATTGCCTTTAAATCCTACTTGAGATCTTTCATTTTGCGCATCTGAAATCCCATTGGGGACATTATGCTATGCTTAGTGACATAGTAATTTATCCTGCACAAGCATTACCACTGACAGAATGAGAGGCATGGGCCTTTCAGATTGTTTGATATGTTCCCATAATTTGCATTTGGAGATAAAAGTGGCTGAGTGGACTGCACTATGGAGAGAAAGGAAGAGTTGAGGGAGGATGTACATTTTGGTTGCAATGCTTATCTTCAAGCTTATTGCTAAGAAGTAACAATCACATATCAAACTAATTTATCACTACACTCAGTAGCATAACCCACCCCTTTCATTCTGCACAAGCTCTAATTTAAAGGATTGAAAAGTACAAAAGGTGAAATGCAAACAGGATAGAGTGTACTGTATTGCACAGGAGTGTAAATTCAACTGTTTACTTGATCAGATTCTATTTGAGTTCTTCCTCTGAATCAAATGTATTGTTCCCTTATCGATATCTTGATATTAAGGGACAACTAACTTGGATTCTTTATTCCAATCCATAAAATTCGTGAATTGATAATATAAAATTGATGGAATGTTAAATGACTAATATCAATGCCTCTTATGATCTCTGATTTGGACCATCTGTTGTAACCTTAATGAGTCAATTTTGTAAATACATCTCTACTTAAAGACTGTTATGATCTCTACTGTGTCATGTATGGTAGATTAGTTTGCAACGTAATCTCCCCTTATAGTTGCTTATTATATTCTTATTGTCTTGTGTCAATGAGGTGAGTGTTCAAAGGAACAAAACTCAAATAGGATAACGGAATATGATGTGGTCTGATCTGTACGTGACAAATGACTAATTCAGTATCTTACTGATGTGAATAACAATCTATTATTTGAAGGTATTGTGAATTATATAAGACTAGACTTTGACATTTAATAATGATCTGGCTGTGTTATAAAGAAACGTTCAAGGAGGTGATCTATAATCAATATATATTAATAGTTTCCAATCTGCTCCCCATTGAATGATTTTAATCTCTCTTTATATATCTTGAAATTCTGAATGGTTGCACCCCTTCGTCTTGAATAGCTGCCTCTCTTAAATTGTGCTCGGTTATAATCACACCATTAAGTTATCTGTTGACATATATACAAAGTGTTCCTTCTTATTAAATAACTGTATAACCTTTAATCATCGTGTTTACTGGTTGACTAATCTTATGACCCTCTTTAATTGTTGTGTTACGTCAATATTTTTTTATTCACTCATAAATTGATTGTTGGTATCCTATAAAACTAGCTGCTTGTTCATTCCCTCGTAAGTGGCCTATACTTGATTAATATGTGTTGACTTGAAGAATAATATTACTTAAGTCTTATTGACCAGCATAATAGTAATAAACGAGGTATTATTTGGTCAAGGTTATGGAGTATACTCATTGCCACAAACAATAATATTAATGATTGAATTGAGTGAAGTGGACAAATTGCAGTGGGGAGTTTGTAATTATATCTGCAGCACTTATATTTGCCGTCAATTATCATCAGATATAATAGAGCCTCATATGCAAAGACTCGTTTAATATTATTAATCAAATAATTCATTTGTGGAGCGTTGAGATATATACATCTGGCATTAGCAATCCTCAATCTCTGAAGATTAATACATTGGAACATTAAACGCACCTACTCGAACTGTATTATATATCGTGCCTTAACCTAGTTGCTTGATTACTTCACATAGATCACAGCCTCAGAAATCTTCTTTTGTGAGTAGCGGGGGACTTGCCGAATTATATGAAATTAGCAATCATTTCTAGCCACTTACGGCAACCATAGGAAGTGTCTAACGAGCTTGATATATATATAGCATAGGTGAAACTGATCGGGATCCTTTAAGAGGGATCGCTTTCTTCTCAAGGTCTAAACAATTACATTAATCTCAAGTTTATTATATTATTATGCATGTATTTTTATATTATTTACTATAAAAATATCTAAAATTTTCATATTTATGTATTAAAATATTATTATATAGTATAATTATCAAGGTTACCCGGAGACGGGGAGACTTTGAGGTCTCCGGTACCAGTACCGGTACGCCTTTTTTTCAAAAATAGGAGACAGCGGTACTTGGAGACGGCAATTTTTTTTTAATATTTTTTAAGAAATACCATAGATTCATACATAGTGCTTTGAAAACAAGAACAATGGAAAGTTATAAGTATGAAGTTATGAACATTGAACATTAAAAGTTTAAAGAGTCAAAGACTAATACTAAATAGTAATGTCATATTAATGTAGAGTCAAATAGTTCAAAAGTTCAAAACTCTTATTGCATATCTCATAGTCATATCTGATTTCTGAATATTGCATATGATCATCATCATATCAATAATCAGATTAATAATCGCTGAGATTATCATTACATATTGAAATTTAAAATTCAAAAATATATAGTTTGATCCTAAATCGCTGATATGCAAACAAAAAACTCAAAACTGTAAACAAAAATCAGAAATCTATCTATCTCATTTACTCCACAAGGCTGTGATCATCCATCTCAAGGTCTTCAGCTATGATGTTGTCCAGAAACTCATCACTCTCCAACTCAGGTTCCTTTGATGGTAGTATAACTAGGGGCAATTCATTAAGGCCATCTAGTTCAACTGCTTCTTCCAGCATGATTGCAGCATATCCATCATGTGCAATTTGGTCCCATTTAGCTGAAGGGCCCTCCATATATGTAGGATCAACACGAGACAGAAGGGGAAGTGTGCTATGAATGTACACCAGGTTCTCTAGTTTCTTTGACTCCAATCGGTTCCTCTTCAATGAATGAATAAAACCATAAGTACTCCAATTCCTCTCACTAGCTGAAGAACTAGCCACTTGTGAGAGCAATCTTATTGCAAATGATTGCAACTCAGGAGTATAACCTCCATGGTTCCACCACCATTCTAAAGGGTTTTTCTTTACTTGCATATCATATAAAGCTTCTATTGATGTAAAATCACCTTGCCCACATGAAAACTTATTCCATTGACTCCTTGCTGCCCAATATCCATTCATTACCTCGACCATAAACCTTTTTTATTGCTACCCAATATCCATTCATTACCTCTCTATCTGTAATGTCCCTGTTATTAAATAAATAAAATAAACTTGTATTTTGGTTCCGGTCGATTTAGCTTATCCCAGACCCATCTTTTATTTTAGCGTAGGTGTTAGTGTTGCCGTGTCGGCTTTATTTGTACACCTCAGGAGTTTGTCTGACGGGTATTTATGACCGGCATGTAGGATGTATTTCTCATGTTGAGTTTTGATATTTTATTTGTTACTGCGAATTCCGGTTGGGATTCTGTTGTCTGCCATTTCGTAGGTGAAAGACCCTCCCTAGTTGGTATTTGCAGTTTCGGTGGGATTCAACCCTCACCCTTCTCTGCTTGTTCTTTGTTCTGGATCTGGCGAATCTGAAGTACTATCATTTGATTATTATTATCTCTCAAGTATTGATTTGATCTGTCATTGTGGATTGTATTAGTTCCTTACTTCACATTAGCCCGAAGGCGCATTTCTCCAGACATCCCAGAACATTCATGCGGCCTCCAAACACAACTGTACGGCCTCCCTGTCATCATCGTACGACCTCCTTGCCACAACTATACGGCCTCTCAGCTGTACTGTACAACCACCAACCACCGTACGGTCAACACCCTGCCGCACGGCCAGCCCTCTCCCACCATAGGACCTGCCTTCTCCCACCATACAATCCATCTGCTTTGTACGGCTTGCACCTCCAATACGCCAGCAGCTGAGGTCATGTCAACCAGTCCACCAGGGGTCAGGAACATTACACTATCGACATGTGGAGCCCTCTTCTTGGTCTCTTTTGTATTATGCCATTTAGGATTTAAGGCATATGCAACACAATGAAGGGGTGTGTTCAATTTATTCCATCTTCCATGCAGTTTTTCTTCTATCAAAGGACATAAAGAAGGATCTCTAGCATCTGTTATTCTCTTGATTCTTTCACACATGGAATCATTTATTTATTTGAATTTTGTGTATTTAATATTTATTAAAAATGTCTAAGTTGTCGATTCGGGTGCGGATGCGGATGCGTTTGGATGCGTTTATATATATATATATATATATATATATATATATGCAAAGAAATACTATATATTATTATATATTATATATACTATTTACTATATATTATATATTGTGATTAAATTCGCCTTTATTCATTTTATTTTTTAAATATAAGTAATAAACGGATAAAAAATAATATATATTAAATTTGAATATAGTATAGTAAGCTTCAAAAAATATATAATATAGTATATTTAAAAGTTTAATTTAAATATTGATAATTTATAAATAATAAGTCGGGTCTTTTCTTGAAAACATTGCGAATTCTTTCTTAAATAATCCATCGCCGAGTATGAGAACTGGGAGTGCTGTTTAGAGACTGAGTTTTTTGCTGTCGGATTTGAAGGAGTAACACCGAGCTTCTTATTTATTGACTGTCGTTTTGGATTTCATTATTGTTTGAAGTCTTCCGCGCATCCTGGCGGCATCCACAGGGCATCCACGCCCGCTTCCGCCTCAACCCGCATCCGCTCCCCCATCGAGCATTCAAGAGCCCGCTTTGGTAACTAAGAACAATGTTAAATCATAAATGGCCTTGCTAAAAAAACATTCAAATAAGGGTCAAAATCATAAATGACTAAATGTTGTATTTTAAATTTGTTTTTTAATTAGGAGACGTGGGGGAGTCTTCATTTTTTGGAATTGAAGACTTCGATTCTTCAGGAGACTTCACCATGAAGTCTCCGGCTATTTTTGAAGTCTCCGGAGACGCAAAAGTCTCCAAGACGCGTCTCGATCTCCGAGACGCGTCTGAAAGGGGGAGACGGGTCTCCGGGTAACACTGATAATTATATTATTTCTCTATTTTAATATTATTCTCTATCATTATTATTCTTTATTTAACAAATTCTACTACTTAATTTAAATCTCGTTTCAAAATAGGGGGCATCACATTTATTCTATGTAGTATTGTTATTTTATCCTCGTAATTAAATTATAATCATATATTTCTTATTATTATATAATTTATTCAATAGTCACTTATTTATTTATTTAATATTTTAATATTATTAATATATAAGTTTATAAAATATTAAAAATATATTATATGATAATATTAATATATTAGATTATATTATAATAATATCATAATTTATTATAATTTATCTTTCACCAATTTATTTTTATTGTTTATTACTAATTCCTATTCTTAGAAAGGGGACATTACATCAAAGACCTAGAACAAAAAAATGAAAGAGGAACAAATTGACACTAATGATATTAATTTCAATTTGCATGGTGAGCTAGCTTTGATGAAAAGTTTGTTATTAGTCTGATTTCTATGATTCTATTATTTCAGAATTGTTGTCTGTTAGCAAGACGACAGGCAGTTTTGTGACTTGACAGAGAGCAGAATTAAAATAGAGGAATTTCAATCCGGCGAGTACCAGATGGAATGCAAAATAATTGAAACTTTTAACACATAAACATAGAAAACATAGAAGGAAAAGGTTTTTTAAAATTATCTTTGACTCTCAAATTCATATTCTTTTTCCTGAATTGGATACTTCACAGTTACACAAACTGGTTATTGTCATCAGCCCGGTTTCTTCTTGGGTCTAGGGTCCCTTAACCCTAAATTATATTGGCCCAAAATCATAAAACTTAAAACAGTAACTGATACCAAACTGAATTAGTTCATCAACAGAAACTTCAGACAGAACGAATTCTCAAATTCACAGCAATTGCAATGCAGCCATTGCATGAGTTGTAAACAGGCACATAGGCATTGTACTCTTCATATAAAAAAAATTCCATAGTAAAGCATCAAATTACATGATAAACACAACATATCATTGTATATAGTTTTTGAGAGCTTTAGAATCATACTTCAGCCTACTTTAAATTTTCAGAACAATAACTTGAAGCTATAGATAGGGAACTGGAAAGTACCATTTGGATGTCGCAAGCGGCTGGACAAGATGCATATAAAACAAAAGAGAAAATGTATGAGAAAGAAAAGTCCTAGCAATCTGTTTAAAAAAGTGATCTGAGATAGCAGGAGAATTTAATCATGGTTATAAGTATTTTGAATAGAATGTTGTGCAGCTACCTTAAAAGTGATATTTCATTGCAGAAATCTTCCATGTTCTCCTCTGTCAAATCTTGCTCCAGTAAAATCTTGATTGCAACTTCTGTTCCTTTCCAAATGCCTCGAAAAACTTCCCCAAATGAGCCTGCATGCATAATGAATTCCACATCAAGATTCTAACCCTGTAGTTTACAATCAGAAACACTTATCACATCGAGGTTGATTAGTTTAAGAAAGCAACCATGGGACTTAAAAAAACAAACTCACCTTTATGTAGAATATGTTACAATTAATAATAACAGTGTACTGTGCAATTTCAAAAACTTTATGGCTTTGGTTGTTAAAAAGCTAAAACATTTAGATTAACACAATAACTCATTTAAAAGTTCCTTTTTGAGACCCAGATTGGTGGTTAGTTGTTTGAAATACCCTTTAATAGACACTCTTAGTCTTGGTTGTATGACTGAGTTTGCCTGGTGTTGGATGAAGCTCTTTATATTTGACACATCTAACTACCAAGATTTGGTAACTTACGAGCAATAAGAGTTGATTTTGAATGCTTCCATAGCTGCCTTGTCCTACAAGTGGCTACCAACAGTCCTGTAGCTTGGTATGTGTGATGGTTTTAGGCCCGTAATGTTCATTTCTACCTATGTTTTCATGATATTCTTCATGTATGAGTCTTTAGAAACTATTGTCTATTCAATGCAATAATGTGTTGCCTTCATTTTAATTTTTCTATCATGATAAGTTGCAGCAATAGATGTATGCATGATGATTCTGATATCAGAGTTATAACAACAGTGTATTCTCTTTAATGCAAAGCTTATGTTGTCATTTCTTATCGCAACAATAAAATTTAAAAATAAAATAAAATAAAGGGGTGTCTTTACCATAGATGAAATACTCACCAAGCAGTGAAAAACTCGCGAGTTTTTATGCTCAGCTAGTATTTACCACTTTTACTCACCAAAACAACTCGCCGAGTTTCTCGTTAGCTTTTCACAAAAACTCGGCCATGGCATAATAAAAGGGCCAAGATGCAAAAAAGTGAGTTCTAATTCATTTATCCGTGCTTTCTTTGAGGCTCCGGATGCAATTGGAGCTTGTTCGCATCCATCCACACAAAGAAGACGAACAAGTTAGCTCAAAATCGCCTCAATGACCATGTCTTTGTGCAATATACTCTTTGATTGTGCACAAAGAAGGCATAGGAAACACTACCTGGTCTAGTTGATTTCGATGATATAGATCTTTACAGTGATTCGACATCACAGGAGCTACGCCCAATGTTTATAAAGGATGAGACCTATGGTTTGGAGAGGCAGCCTATGGAGAAGGGAGGGGGTGGATTTGGCTTCACACTAAATGATGTTGAGGAGGGTGACGAGGTTGAGGATGATGAGGAGTCATTGCTAGTGTCGGCAACATCTACATCTAGGATGGATGTCAAGCAACAACTAGTCATGCTTAGCGAGGAAGCGTAGCCACAATGAACTCTTAGAACTAGACCCTCTACCTCTCCCTTAATTTTTACGAGAACTAGGAAGAGGAAGCTATAAATTGTTTTGATTTTGCATTTACTTATAATTTTACAAAACACTTTGCTATTTTAATATTACTTCAAACCTTTGTTACCGGTTCAAATTCTGATCCAGATGCGGGTACGATAACCTGGTACGTGCATATGTGACATTTCTTTTTGGGGGTTTTGGATGCATTTGGGTACGTGTGTGTGTGTGGGTCTATATATATATATATATACAAAAAATTAAACAAATATACAAAATTAAGTCATTTGATAGTATGATACTTCCTCATTGATCAATGCCAAATGCAAAAGATAAATATTAAATGCGAAGTGATAATTACAAATATTCAAATAAGCCATATCATATATGTCTATGTTCACGATTCCAATAAAAATAAGAAAATCATTACAATCACAAAATGTTGTTCATAATTCATCAATCATCAAAAGGATTATCAAAAAATCATCATCTATTGGATCTTCATCTTCAGTTGCTCTAAGTTCAAGATCATTTGAACCCAAAGCGGTTCCAATTGCACTAGATGCACCATGTGTAGGGATGTCGTCATCATCATCATCATCATCATCGTCATCAACATAAGTTGTAGTGAGTCAAGTAAGATACTCAATGGATGCATCCAACTTGGCACACTCAGGGGCTACATCCCAAAGCTTCACTACCCCATCCTAGTAGTTTTCCTCCTTACGTGACGAAAGATACAAGTTGGAATGAGTATAAACTAAGTCTTCAGCTTTTTTTGAACCCAACTGGTTACGCTTTACTGAGAAGATAAAGGAGTATCTACTCCTATTCCGTTCAATGATAGAAGAATTTGCAACCTAAATAGTTCTCACAAAATAAAAATTAAAAAATAAATTGAAGAATGATAAGTACTAAATTGTAGATTACAAGTGGTAAGAAAAAACAAAAAAAATTGTGAGGATCTTGATTGCAAGAGGTTGGAGGTACCCAAAATTTTGACCATGGATGTACCAACATATGATAGCTTCCATGTTGTATTGGTCATTAATGGCTCTTGGAATATGACTTCTTCTTGAGGCAACATGCCAAATTCTTTCCTAACTTCTTTCTCCACTTCTTCATCTTGGAAGAGTCTAGTAAATGCCCACTTGAACCCATTAGCAACTTCTTCATCTCTTTATGGTGCTAATAGAAAGTACTTTCTTTCTATAGTACTTCAGAGATAGGGCATATGCAAGGAGGTGCAATGAAGTGGTCATCTTTTCCCACCAATGATGAATGAATGATTCAACCTTATAACAATAGGTTTCACATTCTAAGCGTCATCTTCATGTGTTTTTATTGTCGATTTTACTTTCTCTACCATTGTGTCCATGCCATGAAAGATCCCTGACAGATTCTCTTACTGTTGCTGCTTTATTTTTAATTATATAAACTATATTATTCTGTAAATTGATTATTTTGTGGTCTTGGAGAGATAGACAGAAGTTGCAGAATATGATTGTTTTCTTTTTGTGTTTTTCAGAATATATGCAATACAATGAATAAACAACAGTAACTAGAAAGTAGACAGCAATAAGAATCATACGCAGCAATATATTGCAATCTGGAAATGATTTCTAGAATTGTACTAGTATATTTTGATTTATTTCTCAATTATTCCAATACAAATTTGCCCCCAAATAAGATTAACGCCAGCTCAAGAAGGCAACCAGCTAACGCCAACATAAACCAAGTAATCAAACAATGCTGCTGAAACAAACAAATTCCAGAACCCTCACTTGTTGCTGCAGGAAACGCCCAAGCTGAAACAAGAGGTAGTCTTTGCTAAGAATCTACTACCTGTAGAGTATGAATACAATGAGGTAATTCGGTCCCCAATTCTGACTGATCTGTGTGCATAAAGACTTCGATTCCAATCTTGTTGAGGAATACGTCCCAACAAAATCCAATCTTGGCCCTAGGGTTTGCGTCCTAGGTGAGAACGAACTCTTCAAGAGCAAGGCATCCAAAATAAGTTTCAAAATGATAAAAGAGGTGCCATTCATTAGGTTCTCATTGCCTTAAATCCCTTTTCCATCGCAAGTCGAACCCTAATTGAGAATTGAGAGTGCACTTTATAAATAAGTGATATTTTCTTAATTATGGTGTCCAGACTATAGAGAAAATATCACTTTATTAATATTAAATAGCTCCGTACACCAAAAAGACTCTGGGAGGTGACAATCATATAGCGAATTGTGAGACCTTTCCGATGAGCTATAACACATAGGCATCTGTAGTCAGAAAACCCCCTTATTTCTCCAAAATGGCTATACACATAACCTTATTTAAATTATTCAAACGCTAACTTAGGAAAATATTTACATGTATTAAAATATAACCCAAATAGCCAAGGAATACCCGAGACACCCCAAAATGTTGAAGCTGAATATGTTACCTGCATGTGACTGATGCCGGACAACCTGGGATAACTGGTAGTCTCATCCCTAAAATCTAGGGTTGCTCCTAGAAACTAGGAAACACACCCAAATCTCTTGAAACTGAAACCAAAGGAAGATCTTGTAGAACCTCAAATTTGGAACTTGACACCTAAAAAGTAGGAATCTCCCTCCTAAAAAGTAGGAACTGCCTCCTAGAATCAAGGAACTGCCCCCAACTGGTCTGCTACTGCCCGAGATACCAAATCCCAACACTGAATAACCTGAATGAGTCTCTAACCACAACTGCCAGCCTACGAGACCCCATAATAGGCTAACTCTCATGTCTCTACTAGACAGAGCAAAAGAGGGGACATGACAGTCCCTTTTTGCCTCTGATAGCCCAAACCAACCAAACATGAGTCTAGCCATGTCACCTGTCTGTGACTTATGCCGAACGAGATGGGTCAACTGGCAGTCCCATCCCTAAAATCTAGGGATTCTCCTAGAAGGTAGGAAACCAATCCTGTCGCACTAAAACTAACACCAACTGAAGGGTCATGACTGGCAACTGTCACGACCTCCTAAAATTTAAAGATATACCCTAAAATCTAGGAGCTGCTCCAAACCGGCTCCAAACTGCCTGTAAAGCCAATATTCGGTCACTGTATGCACTGAAGGAGTCCCTATCCATCTCTGCTAGCCTACAAGACTCCAATGATAGGCCAACTCCTCCGACTTTGATGTCCACTCTAGAAAGGGGACATGACATGCCATCATAGCCATTCCCCAAACAAGGTGCATCCGTATAAGAAAATCGGAGTATAGTTATGATACGCTCAATGAATTCCAACATATTTCACACAAGCCTACCAATTGTCATCCAAGACCAATGACTTGACCTTTTGGGCCCTCTCTAAATGTGAAACCTTCCATACACCCTATTGGTTGCAAATAACCATTTGACCCAATGCCTCTTGCACCTTCAAAAGTCGTCTCATAAAAATGTAATGAGATGTGAATTGGGTCTCAGCAATCTAAGTAGGTAAATAACAATATCAATTTGTAAACAACCCATTAAAAATAATAAATATTAAGCAAATTTAGGTACAAATTGATAAATAAACAAGACAAATAAAATTAAATTAATTAATTAAATTTAGTAATTACCTTCAACAACTCCAATCCAGAGAAAGATATAAATATTTGTTGTGACATTTGGTGGTTCGTCACAAACATCTAGATCTGCTCGCCCTCTTCGTATATTTGTTTCACCCACTCTATTTGAGTGCCAATTTGTTGCATCACAAAGTTGAGGGAGTGTACGGTGCATGGTGTCCAAAAAATGTGTCCATATCTTGCCTCAACCAAAGAACCTACACCCCTACAGTTTTTTCCTTTTTTTGTGATTCCCTGACATTCTCATTATCCACCATCTCTATGGACTCAATGAGAATTCAAGAAATGAATTGTGCATCTTTCACTTCCCCTTAACAATCGACTGCCCTAAGAAACATTGCCCCTTTGGGGAACACTGCAATAACATTAATCAATGCACGATTTATGTTGTTTCCATCCATCGGAAACAATAGAAACACTTGAATCAATCCAAGAATCTCTAATTGGTTGAAGGGAGGTTTCTATAGTAGTCCTCCCTCTTTGTAACAAGGTGGTAGATACCTTTTCAAACCCAGGACTTCTAAAACCAGCAAGTGCACTATTGATTGCCAACACCATTTCCCGTCAATATGGTGATCTCACCAAGTCGAAAGGAAGATCATTGGCATAGAGGCAACATGCAATTTTTTGTTCAACAATGTCTCTTGCCTCTATTTTAAATTCCTTGTCCGATGGACCTCTTTTGTGGGGTGGTAATTTGTACTTCATCTTCATCTTCTGGTATTGGCAATAAGGGTGTTTGGAATCTGAAACTGTATCAGTGGGTAAATTCATTATTTTTTTCTTTCCAACTCCACTAGTATAAGCAGTTTGTTTTGATCTTAGAACCAATTTATCAACCTCTTCTTGTTCTTTTACAAATCCTACTATTTGTGCGGCAGACAACCCCTTATACTCTGGGCATTTACATATTCTCATTCCTTTACCAGTAAGGCCCATAAAGTGAAGTTTCACTCGAGAATATGAGCTATTTTTTTGGTAAATTACAATAATTACACCTCCAAATATACCCCCCATCTCCTGGAACCTATGAAATTATTGTGGTACATCTCCATAAAGTAGATCCTAAACAGTTAAGAATTTATCATTTCCTTCCCCACCCACTGAACTTTCACTACTGACCATTCTTGCAATTTGATCTCTTGTCATTATAAGGAATTACATAAATTCAAATTAGAAAAAAACTAAGAAATACAAGCATACAAGTGCAAAATAAATATAAAAAAACATTATAACAAAAAGATAAACTTGTTTCCTTATTTCTTTTTTTAAAAAAATGGAAACAATCTTGAAAAAATTCATCAAACTTAAAAAAATTCATTGAAAGAATTAAGAATAGGGTCAAAAGCTTACCTTAGACGCTTAGATCTCCTTTGTGGAAGCTATCTAGCAGCCCACATATGATTCCCTTTGAAAATAATCACCAGCCCTTCGAAAAGCCAAAATGGAGACTAAATGAGAAGAGAGAAAAATAGCAAACAAAATGCTATGTTTCAACAATGAATGGCCCCAGAAAGGTTCGTTTAGGGTTTTGTGGATAGAAAAATAGCAAAAAAGTGCTTTAAAATGTTTTTTTTATAGAGTCAAAAATCACTTTATCTGGCTAAGGCATCTGGATGTTGTCCGGACACCATCCACACCCTGTGGATGCACTTGAGTGTGGATGCGCACTAGTAGCGCAGTCGGATGCATCTCCCGCCACCCCTCCTCCAAATGTAGGGGCAGGTCGTGTGAGTCCAATATCTTAGCTTCGGAATATCAAACTACCAACCTTAAACATTCCACATGAGGATGTCATTTTGTACCCAATTTGCATTTTAATCAATCAAATATACTGGACTCAGCTTGTTTCTTTGGCATACTCAATTATTCACTAATTTGATGCATCTCCTCATTGAATTTTGCAAAAAATGCATTTCTAATTAAATTTAAACAAATTTTACAAGTTGCTTAGTTTTTAGCCGAGTTTTTTTCTCAGGCCTTTGCAAGTTTTTCAACTATGGTCTTTACAATGGTATCAGAGTCGGTTGTCCATCTAGACTCTGCTTTAAAACTTGCTTGATGCCTACATATCATCTATGATTGATTGAGAAATAAGATACTACACTAGAGAACCATAAGACAAAAACCAATAGACACTTTTATAGTATATCAAATAGTGCAGGGGGTTTGCTTGATAACAATGACGGTACAATAGGATCTTCACATCACTGCCCACCTAGAGAGATGGTAGATCGAAATAGGGAGAGGGTTATTTTGTCTATCTTAACACCAAATCTGAAGGGATAATCCATGTTAAGTTAGATATGATGTCCCAAATGCTTGCCAAATACAACCAAAATATGCCATAGGGAGTTCAAAACAATTAACGGGGAAATACAATGCATACTGGGGAAAACAATTATGTAAACTAGCAAAGTAATAACAAATGCACAATTGCAGCAATATCAAAGTCCATTGCAAGCCCTCTACAACCTTCTTTCACATCCAGAGACGAGGTACATTTTGCTTAGTAGGTTTAGCTCCCATTAATTGATTAGGTGATACATGCTTATGCCGAGTATCACACACTTCTAAAAATTGCTTTTCTCTAAATGATTATTTGAATTAAAGTTAAGAAATGGTAAGGTGGTACAGTGCAAAAGGATTTTCAGCAGGCTGCGTGGGTATGTTACACTACTTCACTTTGATGGAAGTGACAAATGCACATCAAGGGTATGGCTTCAAAAGTTGGGTAACAACTTGGTACTTAGTTCTACGTCAGAGGATAGGCAGCCAAGTTTTCCACTTTGCACCTAGACAAAATACCTCATGCATAGTGGTACCATGACCTAGGTACATTGGGTCATAATCTAATCACCACATAAGATGAGTTCACCAGAAATCTCATTGAGAAGTTCAATAAAGGTCATGAACTGCATTTTGGAGAGTTGGAACAACTTAAGAAATATGGTTCTCTCGAGACACAAATAGTAGTCTCAGGAGACTTTCGGTGGTAGTTCACTGTATCAAGCAGAGGGTATTTGTCGTCCTTTTTAGTGAATGACTCATGCAGCCTATTAGAGGATAACTTAAGGCATTTGATCCCCCATAATTACATGAAGCAATGTGGAAAGGAAGAAATATGTAGTTGGCTGCCCCTAGAAATTTATTCCGGTCAAAGACCTTGCAAAGAAAAAGGTATGAGAAAAATCTTCCAAATTGGACGATGAGGCCCAAAATGACTAGCAGAAGAAATTGTTCTTCACTTGGATGGAACCTTGGGCCCAAGGTTACAAATGTGCAGCAACAAGTAACACACACCAAACAGAGTACTATACAGCAGATGAATCAGCAGCACAAAAATCAGACCAGCAAGCTATTCAATGGAGAAAGATGAGGAAAGTTTTCAAAAGAGTTGGAGGAGGAGAAGAGTGAGAGCATTCTTGCCCAACTTTATAGTTTAAAAAAGAATTGAGTCATTTACAGTTCATGGAGTCCTTGGAGGATAGGCTGTGGTGGCTTTCATTGACATCGCTGCTACTCATAATTATATTGATGAGGGATCAATGGCACGCAGAGGACTCAAAATATAGAATGTGGATGGTGTTAAGGCGATGATAGGAAATCGATTTACGGTCACATGCACAAGGCTGATTTCACAATTAAGCCTGCAGTTGGGTAACTACAAGGTCAAGGATGAATTATACATGGATAGCATTGGGGATACATATGCAGTGTTGAGTATATAGTGGTTGCATTCTTTGAGTGAGATCACACTTAATTTCAGAACATGGAGCTGAAATTTAAATTAGAAGGGATGAATGTCGTCTCAAGGGAAATGTCCAAAGGAAGACCTTGAGCTGTCTATTTCAAATCATGGATAGGTTATTTAGGCAGGATCGGGTTGAGTGGGCAGCACTATGTGTGATTATGACTACAGTTACATAGGGGAAGAGCTTTCATCCGGATGTTCAGGCTTTGCTATCGAAGTGAAGCAAAGTTTTTACAATATACCTCTAGGAAGACCTCCTGATAGAGGCATTGGGCACATGATAGAGATGGAGTAGACTCCCAAGCCCATTATTACTATTCCCTGCAGCAATCCTAAGCAGCATACGGATAAGACTGAAAAAGCAATCAAGGAGTTATTGGAGATGGGACATATTAGGCCTGTTAAGAGATAATTTCCTTCTTCAATTGTTTTGCTCAAGAAGGACTAGACCAAGGTAACAAAACTCGCACTCGGCAAAAACTCGCCAAGGCCTGAAAAAAAATTCGGGAAAAACTCGGCCAGTTTTTGAAAAAACTTGCCAAAAAACTCGGGAACTTAAAAAACAGCTTAATTTTAATTAGAAATGCATTTTTTTTTTGTAAAATTCAATGAGAGGATGCATCCAATGAGTTTATTAATGAGAACACAAAAGAAACTAGTTGAGTTTAGATATATATAAATGCAAAGTGGGTACAAAATCACATTCTCATGCGGGATGTTGATGGCTACAAGTAAAATAGTACTAAATAGTTTCTACAAAACTAGAAGTAAATACATCATCACAATTACATCTTCCTCTTCCAAGCTCTACTAACAAATACGAGAGAGGAACTAGAGGGTCTAGTCCTAGTAGTAGAACCTTGCACTGGGCGTGACTGTGCCTCCTCACTCGGTATCTCTGATGATGTGTGTGACTCGCTCTCCATCCTGGTATTTCAGAGTTGGAATCTATGATGCTTGATCATTGATCAATGCCAAATGTCAAAGTCTTCATAACTAGCTCTCCGGTAGTCTTTGTTGGTGGCTGTTTTCAAGTCCCTAGGTCCGGCAAATTAGGTTTGGGTGATTTTGGCCTGTTGGTAAGTCATGTCTGTCTGGGATTTGGGCGAGAGCTAACCTCAGTTTGTCATAGAGATTGGGTCGAAACCAAGTGATTTGTGATAAAAACGAGTTAAAACCCTTTGAGAATCCTTTTGCCAGCTTTATTTGACCTTAGAAAGCCATGATGGATTGTGGGAGGTAACCATAGTGAAGCTTGTTGAATCCTGAAATTTGGCTGAGTCTGGAATTTTTCAAAAACCCCCAAAATCTAGAATCTGCATCTTAGCTCCTATGAAGTTGGAACCTATCTCAAACATCATGGAATGTATATATACAAATATAACTTAAAGTATAGGAAATTAAATAAATCAGACTTATACTTAAATGTTATATTTGTATAAATCCTCCCGCCCCCTGAATTGCAAAACTGGAAACTCAAACCCAACTGCTGCAAATGTGAAAATAAGAATGACAAAGGCATTTTTTGGTTGTTTAATGCAGGAATAAAACCAAGGCCAAGTTTTTCTTTAAAACTCACAAAAACTCTGCGAGTTTTTCCAAAGAAAAACTCGGAGAGCCTAAAAACTCGGCGAGTACTGCCACTCGCCGAGTCTTGCAACAAAGGATGAGACCATGCACATGTGTATAGGCTACAAGGCCTTGAATTAGAAGACCATAAAAGACAGGCACCCCATATCAAGGATTGATGAGCTACATAGAGTTGTGTACTTCTCTAAGACTGATTTGTGATCCGTACAACATTAGATATGAATTAGAGAGAACATAGAGAAGAAAACTTTTAGATACAACTTTGAACACTTCCAGTTTTTTGTTATTCCTTTTGGTTTAACCAACGCTCTTGCTACATTCCAATCTTGTACGAATAGGGCGTTCACAAGCAACTCCGTAACTTTTTATAGATATTCATTGATGACTTCTAATTTATAGCAGGACATAGGATGAACACATGCAAACATCCACATGAGGTATTGAATATTCTTGAGGTAAAATATTTGTATCCTAAGGAATCTAAATGTAAATTTGCGATGAAAAAATTGCTATACCTTGGCTACGTTATCAGCGCTAAGAGAGTTAGGAGTTGACTAGGAGAAGATTCTTTCAATCTCCCACAATTAAAAGGATTCTTCGAGCTTTGAGAGTTCTATAGGATATTTGTCAAATATGTTTCATTGTTCAATGCCCCACTTACACATCTCACAAAAAAAAAACTTTGAATTGGCATAATCAATCAACAGAGAAATCATTTGATCTTTTCAAACAAGTCTTGAGCACATGTCATGATTTGGCTATTCTTGAATTGTTGATGTCATTTGGGCTTGAATGTGATGCTTCTAATGAGGAATTTTCTGTTGTCCTAGGGAAAAACAAGCACCCAACATTTTTCTTTAGTGTCAATATCTTTCCGCCAATGCAAATTTCAACATTCGGTACCTTGGGATTGCTTTAGCAATTTTTTTGGGAACACCTTAATTATTACACAGTACACTAAAGTTATAAAGTAACATAATATATTTTTTAGTGTTTTAATTCAATAAAGAGATGCTTTGTTCCCTAAGCTAGATGCCTAGAAAAACAGGAATGTGGACTTGAGTGTTTTTTATTAACTATCAAGACAACTGGAGGGAAATGAATAATTTTTAAATTCAAATTGCTATTTTTTTCTTCTAGCTCTATATAAGGGGGATTTTGTAATGTCCCCATTTTTTAGCTCCACCAAAGTTAATGGATTTAGCCTATCACTCGATCCTTGTAGGTTAATACTATTGATTAGAGGACGTTGTTGTGGAGTTATTTGGCTCTCTTGAGGTCAATTGTGAGGTCTATTCGGAAGCTAGGTTGTTTAGAGGCTTTTGGCTTTGTTTCGAGAGACACTATTTATAGTAAGTCGCTGGATGATTCCAATGTGCTCAGATGATTTAGAAGAGTTATATGACGCTTTCAAATGTCATTTCTGACTTCCGGTTCGGGCTCCAAGATTCTTGAAGGGAGAGTCTATTTTTAGTAAGTCGCCTAGTCAGGCTCGTTTATCATCTTTCATCACCGGTATCACTCATGTGTTGTCAGATTATGATTGCGATGCTTTTTCAGTCATTTTTGCAAGTTGGGTGTACTATTACTTATAATTTAATTAAATTTACTAAGGTTGTTATTTTTATTGAAACTGTTTAATAGGCACCTTAGTGTTGTAGCTTGTTGGAATCAGGTGAGAAGTTTTAAATCATGGGCACATGAAACAAGGACCTTGTGTGTCAGAATTTCATTATAATAATGAAAAGGTCATTTTTTGAGCAATGGGGGAGTTTAAATTAATAAAGTGACTTTATTATATGTCAACTTTAAATTATAACACAAAGTTGCTCTTGGAGGGAAATATAATAAACTATTATATTTCAAACTTTGCATAAGCCAATATGAATTCAAATATGTGAGGTGTGTTTGCGGAAGCCTCGAGGTCGATTTGGAGAAAAGAAATAAAAAGGGCTTTCCATTGAAAGATTGGCATCCATTGTACATTTGGTATTTTGAAGAAATTGTTGAAGGAGGTTGAGACAAGGGTTTCAATTCCAGACTTAAGAGAATTGTGAATTCTTCAGATCGGTTTGTAGAGGTTGATGTTTCTCAATAATGCAAATCACAACTCTTAGAGAGGCCAGCATTTGAAGTTATAGAGTGGCCTTGACTCATTTAGAGGCCATGTTAGTCAAAGGAGAGGTGACGTCTTGAGCCATTGGAGAAACGTTTTGATACCTGGGTTTTTTCTCTTGCATTTCCTAGCATTGGCGTCAATTTCTACAATAGTTGCATCCCTTTTTGGTGATGATTAAAAGAACAACGATCAACTCCCAGGTTTCAGAGTTTTTGCATTCAATAAATGTTGATGCATATGAAATTGTCTTTGTAAATATTTGCTTTCAGATATTTGGTGAATAAAGCTTGAGTGTGGATAGTTGTGCAATTTACTTTGGAAATTCCATGTTGTGAATTCATTTTTACAAAATCCAAATAAATCAAATATACTAAAAAAGCTCAAAAAAATCACATAATTGCAAAACAAAGACAATTCATCAGCATTGGTCAGAGTTAGAACCAAAGGGGTTCTTATAGTGGTATCAGAGCGGTTTCCTACCATCCTGCATGGGAGGCCTATTGCATTCAGACAGAGGTGTTGTGTAAATCATGGGTAAAACAAGGTCAACAAAGACTTTACCGGTTCTTATGCCAAAGCTTATACATACTTTACGGGATTATAATAATGCCTTTCAGGATTACAATAGAAATTTATCAGACCTTCAACAACATCCTGAGATTTTAGATCCTTTGTTTGTGACGAAGGGAAAAGCAAGCTCTAATTTGAATGATTTAATCCATGCAAAAGAAACAATGGGAGAAAAGTTGGGTGTGGAAGTTGAGCCTTTTCTCAGTGGATCAGCCACTAGTATTTCTTATACACAAGATGAAGGAGACTCTTCACAAAGGCATGATGTTATTTCTGATTTGTTTGAGGACAGTGGCATTATGTCCCATCTTTCTCATGAGATAGGAGCTTGTAATCATGAGAAAGTAAATGACATGATATGCGTACTTGATGGCAGCCCTACATGAATTGTCTAATGAGCCTGACTGGCTCTTCTTTGTAAACTCAACAATTTTGCTTCACAAGATAAAATAAACTATACTTCTTTTGAAAACAATTATTAAACCTCTTTTTTTTTTTAAAACATTTTCCAATATCTAAAAGCATAAGCAAATTTGCCAGGAAAGATTTATCACTTGAACACAATTACCAAAGCTATGTCATATAGTTTGGCGTTACAATTCTTCCAATAACCATTAAACATTAACTGAAAATGAAAGCAAAGCTACCTTGTATCAATTATTAATGAATGTTGGCCACGTGATTCTTTATGTCAGCCGCGACACCCAAATACTCCCCAGCTATTCATAAATTTATCCATGCGTTGGCTGTAATAATGCTAAGTCTCTAAACAACCAAAATTTGGATCACCTTCTCCACCCGTGATGATGGCCTTGTCTGATTTCACCTGCAGCTAGTTATCCAACATCACCAAACTAACCATGCAGTCACTTTACAGCCATGTGATTCATTACACAATTCACCAGACTTAAATCTGATTCAAAGTGTGGAAGCCTTGATCGAATTCTCAATTCGACAATCTCTGAATTTTCCAAACCCTCACCAGTTTCTCCAAGCACAAGTTTTAAATAAAAGCATAGAATAAAAACATCTATTCCAGAATTAATTGCACTTCTCAATGTGCCAATTAATTATCAACAAACTCCTCAGATAACAATCTCTAGTAGAAATCCAATTCTCTCCTTAGCTACAGAAATACAGCAGAGAGTTGTAGCAAATGTTTACTTCAGCACATTTGCCAATTTACAGAACTCAGAAACCCTTATACTTCAGCAAGGGCACAATTCAGAAATTCCGGCACAGAGCCACAAAGTCAAAAGTTTAATCAATAATCGAATGCCAATCCCAAGGAAATGAACTCATATTTATAACCCATCCTTGGCCACAGTTTCCCAAAAAGAGCTTTAGTTCATAGCTCTTTTAATTATCAACTTCTAAAACATTATTATAATAAAGTATTATAACAATATGACTTTTATTATTAATTAATAAATATGAGCTAGTGCAACCAACATCTGCTGCAGGTGACGACTAACTGCCAGAGACACCCACTGCACTGCCAAAAATGGCAACTACCAAAAATAGACTTACTAAAGAGAGTAAGTCCCCAACCAACGAACTGCACAAACTGAATATAGTCTGGAGCACTGACCACTACCGATACTGCCCTGCCAGAAACTGACCAAACTGACTTACTAAAAATATTAAGTCTAGACTTACTAGAAATACCAAATCTGCCAACTAGGACCCTCAAAACTAGGCGCAAACTCACGAGGGTCGCGATAATGAGTTGACAAAGCCACTGCCAATACCTGCTATAATTGGGGACATCACAAATTGGTAGCAATAAAGATAACAGTGATAAAGGTACTAATTTTTATGACAGTAGTCCCTTGCTTGAGCATAATGATGATGATGTCTGACCGAGCAAGTGCAGAGGATGTTGTTGGTGTCACCTTGAGTCTGAACTCGCATGATTGGAGTGTCAATTATGAGGATTGCATGGAAAATACAAGCTCTAATTATTCTGATTTTCATGACAGCAATGAGTGGTGTTTGCATTAGCATCAGTTAGCGGAGAGTTTACAGGTGGATGATGTTGGTACTCGTGATTTGGGTACTACTAATGTTATTTATGAGGGAGACTCATACTTCAGCAAGTCTGATTTTTCATATCAGACTAAAGAAAATGACACAAAGAATTCAAAGGTTCGTAACATGTCCCAGGATCGTGATTTGGAGGGACTTGCAGTTACATGGGAAGTGGGAGTGAGCGAGCAGACTTATATAGCAGCGGCTTCCACTTTATAAGATGAGCCATTCGTTGAGGTGTTTAGCAGCAGTACCTTGATTGTTGACATGTGCGGTGATGATAGCACACATGATGCTACTTTTCATTAGGTGAGCAATGTAGATACAACCTCATATCATGATGTGGATTGTGGGTCAGAGAGCTTACATGGGAGTAAGGGAGTTTAGAGACATCATTGGATAGGGCAACTAAAGGTGAGTGACAGTAAGATTGCCACATTCTTTGACCATTATGATGCTGCTCGTAAGATGTTAGCAATATTTGGTTGTGGTAGTCCTATGTTGGATGAGCACGGTCATAGTGGCCTTTCCCTTATAGAGATCCCTTCACTTCAAGAAGCTGTCGAGATAATGAAACATAATTACTTGCAATTATTAGCTGATAGGGACTACCTTCTTGAGTGGGGTTGCACTTGTTACGATGCTTTGATGGGAAAGGAAGAGGAGGTAGATGAGCTCACTCATGAGCTTGAGGTGACTACAGAGTTATTGGAGAACATCCACTTGGTAAATCAGTTTTTTGGAGTCAAAGATTGGAGCCATCTTTTGATTCGCAGGTTGTTAGTGGTGAGCCTTTGATAGAGATCGGAGCATTTTACCATAACTACACAGTGAGGAGTGCTCATCATTTTTCTTTTGATCCGCATGCAGAGGACTTGGTTATGCATCAATGTGGATTGTCTCCAGGCTTATACCTTCCACTGTGAGATGGATATTCACCATCTTCAAAAGATGGAATTAGTGGATGCAAGTACCCAACTCAACTGTTAGAGGGAGATTACCCACAGGGACAACAGTCAGTTATCCACCATGTTGCTATGTATCTAACAGGGATTTCTACTTCTAGACCACAGGGAGTTCTTATGGATACATGGTTACAGCGTGATTATAGTGTCAATGGGCATGATGGATTGGTTAGTTTTGACATCCATGGGGGACTAAGAGAGTGTAGCATACGTTTCAGTGTAGCAGATGCTTTTGGATATTCACACCTCCTCATGATGGATGCATGTGAGTTTCATTTATACTGGGATCCAAGTGGTGACAGGATTAGTACTACAAGTTGGATGGGTCCCATAGGATTGCTTCACCACTTCTAGTACGGTGAAGTTGGGATCAGTGTTGAGCAGCATAAGTCTGGGAGTGATCTCCTTGCCAGGCTTCTATTTTCGATTTGGGATCCAGATATATTTGGTTGGACATTCTTTAGTGTGTTGTGGGGTCCTACGCGTGTGTTAAGATTCCAGTCTGGGCTTGCTGAGGAGTATTGCAGTGTGTACATGGTGTGGGTTGCGGGCAGTCTCACCTTTGATCTTCATGTACATGATTTGTTTCAGATGCATAGTTTCGATGAGCAAAGATTGAACAGGTGGGTTGTTGTTCAATTTTGTCCAGTTATCGTTAGACTAGTGCTGCAGTTGTGTTTCAGTGTGGGACATTTCTCAATCTTCCTTTGGATTTCTAGTTCAGTGGAGAATCTTTGCAGGGGACAAGCAATTTTAGGGAGGGCGGACTGTAATGTCTTCATTTTTATGCTGCATCAGAGTCAAAGGATTTAGCCTATCATTGGGTCCTTGTAGGTTAATACTAGTGATTAGAGAACCCTGTTGTGCAGTTACTTGGCTCTCTTAAGGTCAAGAGTTTATCTCTCCAGACCTTCCATATGTTTTGAAGCTAGGTTGTTCAAAGTGTTTTAGCTCTGTTTTGAGGGACTTACTATTTATAGTAAGTCAATGGATGATACCAATGAGCTCAGATGATTTAGAAGACTTATATGACGCTTTCAGAGGTCATTTCCGACTTTCGATTTGGACTCCAAGATTCTTGGAGGGAGCGTCTATTTCTAGTAAATCACCTAGTCAAGCTCGTTTATCATCTTTCATCATTAGGTTCACTCATGTGCTGTCTAATTTTGATTGAAATGATTTTTTGGTTATGTTCGCAAGTTGGGTGTACTATTATCTATAATTTAATTTAATTTACTACGGTTGCTATTTTTATTGAAATTATTTAATGGGCACCTTACTGTTATAGCTCGTTAGAATCGAGACGAGAAATTTTAAATCACGCGCACACGAAACAAGGACCTTGTGTTTCAGAATATCATTATATTAATTAAAAGATCATTTTTGGAGCTATGGGGGAGTTTAAATTAATAAAGTGACTTTATTATATGTCAACTTTAAATTATCACATAAACTTGCTCTTGGAGGGAAATATAATAAACTATTATATTTCAAACTTTGCATACGCCAATATGAATTCAAATATGCAAAGTGTATTGCAGAAGCCTCAAGATCGATTTGGAGAAAAGAAATAAAAAGGGCTTTGCATTGAGAGATTGGCATCCATTGTGCATTTGGTATTTTGATGAAATTGTTGGAGGTTGAGACAAGGGTTTCAGTTCCAGACTTAGAGAATTGTGAATTCTTCAGAGTTTTTCAGCACTTTCAGGTTGTTAAAAGTCCATTGAATTGTGTCAGGCGTTCGTCTTATCCAGAGGCCAAGAATGAATTAATTGTTTGCAGAGATTGGGGTTTGAATGTTTAATATATTTCCAGATCAGTTTGTAGAGGTTGAAGTTTCTCAATAATGCAAATCGCAGCTCTTAGAGATGCCAGCGTTTGAAGTTATAGAGTGGCTGCAAGCCATTTAAAGGCCACGTTAGTCAAAGGAGAGGTGACGCCTTGAGCCATTGGAGGCACGTTTTGATAGCTGGGTATTTGCTCTTGCATTTCCCAGCCTTGGCGTCAATTTCTACAACAGGTGCATCCCTTTTTGGTGGTGATTAAAAGACCAGCGATCAGCTCCCACGTTTCAAAGGTTTTGCATTTAATAAATCTTGATGCATATGAAATTGTCTTTGTAAATATTTGCGTTCAGATATTTAGTGAATAAATCTTGAGTGTGCATAGTTGTGCAATTTACTTTGGAAATTTCATGTTGTGAATTCATTATTTCAAAATCCAAATAAATCAAATATTCTGAAAAAGCTCAAAAAAATCACATAATTGCAAAACAAAGACATTTCAGCAGCATTGGTCAGAGTTAGAACCAGAGGGGTTCTTACAGATTTGGCTCTCATTGGCATTATTCATAAAAGCACACGTACGGAGATGTTGTCAGAGTGAAAATTGAGTTCTTACTGGAGTTGATTGAGGACAAAGACCTCATCCTAGCTCGTTGCACAATTGCACACATGAACCACACTGATATTCATGGATATTTGGAATCCAAGGTTTCAGAAAAAATGAAAATTTTCATTCATGGAGGTTTGTAATTCAGGACTTTAAAAATTTGAAAATTTTCAAGGTACGTTGACTGCAAGGTTTTTGGTGCTTGTGTGTAATGTCCCCAAATTTTTATAAATTGACTTTTTACAAACTGACTTAAATTAATTGATTAAGTTGTCAGAAAACTTTATTTCAAAAGGATGACTTTAATTAAATAATTTAATTATAAAATAAAGAAGCAAAATTAATAAATTAATAAAATGAGTCACTTTAGCTCAAATATCAAAGTCAACCTAATCTTCTAGAAGAAGCTGCATAGTTTTGGTGGTGAAACTACCCACCTCAATTTGCAGTAGAATGCACAAATTTGAGAAGTCTCCAAAAAGATGAATTTGTAGGGGTTGTTTCAGAAATAAAGATACTTGTACCTGTCGCTTATTTGCAAAAATAAGGTTTTATAATGTTATCACATCTAACTCTAAATTGGCATAATATTTTGGAATAGAGCACTTTATTTTCTGTCGATATGATACATGTTGCCACCTAAGGTTCTTAATAGCTAATGTTAATGCCATGGAGAGTCCCTATTGAAAATATATTGATTTTAATATTTGATGTGAACCTTTAGTATTGGCCTCTCTTTTGTATATTGGTGATTTATTTTGTGAATAACTTGGGTGCTCTTATACTCCACATTCAAATATTATTATAGGCAAGAGGCAAACATTAGGAGTTTACTATTATTGGGCTCATTATTATAAAAGTTTAAATGTCTTACTTAATCTTTGCTCTGCATGGGATAGGATTAAATATTTGTTTCAGAGCTATTGAATACATTTCTATTCGCTACTATTGATTCGATTGGTAATTGGATGTAATAACCCATACAGATTCTTCCATTTTTTATCTCTATCTGACCCTTAGTCAATTTATCAAACACTTCTCATGAAAACTTTTGAATTCCGATTTTCTCGGTCTGCTATGAATTCCTGAGATTTCTTGTTTGAATTTTGGATTGATTGTGTTGCAATTACATGTACCAAATAAAAGAGAACATAACAAATTGCTTAACAATACCAAAGGAACCCTTTATTGATGAAATATGAGGTCTGATTACAAATCAATTATGTCTGATATGGTATTTATCTAGGAAGTCCAGTTCGCCCCTAGGCGCCCCCTGACTAGACCAAGTTCGAACTGGTCCGTGGTCCAGGTTTGGTCCGTCTGTGGGTCCGGTCTAGGTCCGGTCCACAGGTACCAAGTTCGAACCACCCAGCAATCAGTTCAGAACCCAGCGAACTTGCCAGAAAACAGCGAACTTGGAACGAACTTTGCCGAATCTTTGCCAGCAGAAGGAGTTTAAGACCTTTTTTTGGCAAAATTTATAAATTTTAGACATCCACAACCCAAATTTTTGACATCGCCGAACTTGGGCCCGTTGAAAAATAACTCTCAATGCCCCTTGACCCCGTCTTGGGGGGGTTT